>JBAPCB010000101.1:1537500-1540000 GCA_039654105.1 Coreius guichenoti
AGCTTTCGCTTATGGCCATACCACCCTGAACACGCCCGATCTCGTCTGATCTCAGAAGCTAAGCAGGGTTGGGCCTGGTTAGTACTTGGATGGGAGACCGCCTGGGAATACCATGTGCTGTAAGCTTTTTTGTCTTAAAAAAAAAAAAAAAAAAAAAAGAGTGTATGAATGTAATAAATAGCCTGAACTTGGCAGCAGCTTTTTTGTTTTACTTCAAAAGTATACTAACATTTTAAATAGCCCCCTCTTGGCAGCAGCTTTCGCTTATGGCCATACCACCCTGAACACGCCCGATCTCGTCTGATCTCGGAAGCTAAGCAGGGTTGGGCTTGGTTAGTACTTGGATGGGAGACCGCCTGGGAATACCAGGTGCTGTAAGCATTTTTGTCCTAAAAAAAAAAAAGAGTGTATGAATGTAATAAATAGCCTGAACTTGGCAGCAGCTTTTTTGTTTTACTTCAAAAGTATACTAACATTTTAAATAGCCCCCTCTTGGCAGCAGCTTTCGCTTATGGCCATACCACCCTGAACACGCCCGATCTCGTCTGATCTCGGAAGCTAAGCAGGGTTGGGCTTGGTTAGTACTTGGATGGGAGACCGCCTGGGAATACCAGGTGCTGTAAGCTTTTTTGTCTTAAAAAAAAAAAAAAAAAAAAAGAGTGTATGAATGTAATAAATAGCCTGAACTTGGCAGCAGCTTTTTTGTTTTACTTCAAAAGTATACTAACATTTTAAATAGCCCCCTCTTGGAAGCAGCTTTCGCTTATGGCCATACCACCCTGAACACGCCCGATCTCGTCTGATCTCGGAAGCTAAGCAGGGTTGGGCTTGGTTAGTACTTGGATGGGAGACCGCCTGGGAATACCAGGTGCTGTAAGCATTTTTGTCTTAAAAAAAAAAAAAAAAAAAAAAAAGAGTGTATGAATGTAATAAATAGCCTGAACTTGGCAGCAGCTTTTTTGTTTTACTTCAAAAGTATACTAACATTTTAAATAGCCCCCTCTTGGCAGCAGCTTTCGCTTATGGCCATACCACCCTGAACACGCCCGATCTCGTCTGATCTCGGAAGCTAAGCAGGGTTGGGCTTGGTTAGTACTTGGATGGGAGACCGCCTGGGAATACCAGGTGCTGTAAGCATTTTTGTCCTAAAAAAAAAAAAGAGTGTATGAATGTAATAAATAGCCTGAACTTGGCAGCAGCTTTTTTGTTTTACTTCAAAAGTATACTAACATTTTAAATAGCCCCCTCTTGGCAGCAGCTTTCGCTTATGGCCATACCACCCTGAACACGCCCGATCTCGTCTGATCTCAGAAGCTAAGCAGGGTTGGGCCTGGTTAGTACTTGGATGGGAGACCGCCTGGGAATACCATGTGCTGTAAGCTTTTTTGTCTTAAAAAAAAAAAAAAAAAAAAAAGAGTGTATGAATGTAATAAATAGCCTGAACTTGGCAGCAGCTTTTTTGTTTTACTTCAAAAGTATACTAACATTTTAAATAGCCCCCTCTTGGCAGCAGCTTTCGCTTATGGCCATACCACCCTGAACACGCCTGATCTCGTCTGATCTCGGAAGCTAAGCAGGGTTGGGCTTGGTTAGTACTTGGATGGGAGACCGCCTGGGAATACCAGGTGCTGTAAGCATTTTTGTCCTAAAAAAAAAAAAGAGTGTATGAATGTAATAAATAGCCTGAACTTGGCAGCAGCTTTTTTGTTTTACTTCAAAAGTATACTAACATTTTAAATAGCCCCCTCTTGGCAGCAGCTTTCGCTTATGGCCATACCACCCTGAACACGCCCGATCTCGTCTGATCTCGGAAGCTAAGCAGGGTTGGGCTTGGTTAGTACTTGGATGGGAGACCGCCTGGGAATACCAGGTGCTGTAAGCTTTTTTGTCTTAAAAAAAAAAAAAAAAAAAAAAAGAGTGTATGAATGTAATAAATAGCCTGAACTTGGCAGCAGCTTTTTTGTTTTACTTCAAAAGTATACTAACATTTTAAATAGCCCCCTCTTGGAAGCAGCTTTCGCTTATGGCCATACCACCCTGAACACGCCCGATCTCGTCTGATCTCGGAAGCTAAGCAGGGTTGGGCTTGGTTAGTACTTGGATGGGAGACCGCCTGGGAATACCAGGTGCTGTAAGCATTTTTGTCTTAAAAAAAAAAAAAAAAAAAAAAAAAGAGTGTATGAATGTAATAAATAGCCTGAACTTGGCAGCAGCTTTTTTGTTTTACTTCCAAAGTATACTAACATTTTAAATAGTCCGCTCTTGGCAGCAGCTTTCGCTTATGGCCATACCACCCTGAACACGCCCGATCTCGTCTGATCTCAGAAGCTAAGCAGGGTTGGGCCTGGTTAGTACTTGGATGGGAGACCGCCTGGAAATACCATGTGCTGTAAGCTTTTTTGTCTTAAAAAAAAAAAAAAAAAAAAAAAGAGTGTATGAATGTAATAAATAGCCTGAACTTGGCAGCAGCTTTTTTGTTTTACTTCAAAAGTATACTAAC
>JBAPCB010000101.1:1660000-1665000 GCA_039654105.1 Coreius guichenoti
TTGTCCTAAAAAAAAAAAGAGTGTATGAATGTAATAAATAGCCTGAACTTGGCAGCAGCTTTTTTGTTTTACTTCAAAAGTATACTAAAATTTTAAATAGCCCCCTCTTGGCAGCAGCTTTCGCTTATGGCCATACCACCCTGAACACGCCCGATCTCGTCTGATCTCGGAAGCTAAGCAGGGTTGGGCCTGGTTAGTACTTGGATGGGAGACCGCCTGGGAATACCAGGTGCTGTAAGCATTTTTGTACTAAAAAAAAAAAGAGTGTATGAATGTAATAAATAGCCTGAACTTGGCAGCAGCTTTTTTGTTTTACTTCAAAAGTATACTAACATTTTAAATAGCCCCCTCTTGGCAGCAGCTTTCGCTTATGGCCATACCACCCTGAACACGCCCGATCTCGTCTGATCTCGGAAGCTAAGCAGGGTTGGGCTTAGTTAGTACTTGGATGGGAGACCGCCTGGGAATACCAGGTGCTGTAAGCATTTTTGTCTTAAAAAAAAAAGAGTGTATGAATGTAATAAATAGCCTGAACTTGGCAGCAGCTTTTTTGTTTTACTTCAAAAGTATACTAACATTTTAAATAGCCCCCTCTTGGCAGCAGCTTTCGCTTATGGCCATACCACCCTGAACACGCCCGATCTCGTCTGATCTCAGAAGCTAAGCAGGGTTGGGCTTGGTTAGTACTTGGATGGGAGACCGCCTGGGAATACCAGGTGCTGTAAGCTTTTTTGTCTTAAAAAAAAAAAAAAAAAAAGAGTGTATGAATGTAATAAATAGCCTGAACTTGGCAGCAGCTTTTTTGTTTTACTTCAAAAGAATACTAACATTTTAAATAGCCCCCTCTTGGCAGCAGCTTTCGCTTATGGCCATACCTCCCTGAACACGCCCGATCTCGTCTGATCTCGGAAGCTAAGCAGGGTTGGGCCTGGTTAGTACTTGGATGGGAGACCGCCTGGGAATACCAGGTGCTGTAAGCTTTTTTGTCTTAAAAAAAAAAAAAAAAAAAAAAAAAGAGTGTATGAATGTAATAAATAGCCTGAACTTGGCAGCAGCTTTTTTGTTTTACTTCCAAAGTATACTAACATTTTAAATAGTCCGCTCTTGGCAGCAGCTTTCGCTTATGGCCATACCACCCTGAACACGCCCGATCTCGTCTGATCTCAGAAGCTAAGCAGGGTTGGGCCTGGTTAGTACTTGGATGGGAGACCGCCTGGGAATACCATGTGCTGTAAGCTTTTTTGTCTTAAAAAAAAAAAAAAAAAAAAAAAGAGTGTATGAATGTAATAAATAGCCTGAACTTGGCAGCAGCTTTTTTGTTTTACTTCAAAAGTATACTAACATTTTAAATAGCCCCCTCTTGGCAGCAGCTTTCGCTTATGGCCATACCACCCTGAACACGCCCGATCTCGTCTGATCTCGGAAGCTAAGCAGGGTTGGGCTTGGTTAGTACTTGGATGGGAGACCGCCTGGGAATACCAGGTGCTGTAAGCATTTTTGTCCTAAAAAAAAAAAGAGTGTATGAATGTAATAAATAGCCTGAACTTGGCAGCAGCTTTTTTGTTTTACTTCAAAAGTATACTAACATTTTAAATAGCCCCCTCTTGGCAGCAGCTTTCGCTTATGGCCATACCACCCTGAACACGCCCGATCTCGTCTGATCTCGGAAGCTAAGCAGGGTTGGGCCTGGTTAGTACTTGGATGGGAGACCGCCTGGGAATACCAGGTGCTGTAAGCATTTTTGTCCTAAAAAAAAAAAAAAAAAAAAAAGAGTGTATGAATGTAATAAATAGCCTGAACTTGGCAGCAGCTTTTTTGTTTTACTTCAAAAGTATACTAACATTTTAAATAGCCCCCTCTTGGCAGCAGCTTTCGCTTATGGCCATACCACCCTGAACACGCCCGATCTCGTCTGATCTCGGAAGCTAAGCAGGGTTGGGCTTGGTTAGTACTTGGATGGGATCCCGCCTGGGAATAACAGGTGCTGTAAGCATTTTTGTCCTAAAAAAAAAAAGAGTGTATGAATGTAATAAATAGCCTGAACTTGGCAGCAGCTTTTTTGTTTTACTTCAAAAGTATACTAACATTTTAAATAGCCCCCTCTTGGCAGCAGCTTTCGCTTATGGCCATACCACCCTGAACACGCCCGATCTCGTCTGATCTCGGAAGCTAAGCAGGGTTGGGCTTGGTTAGTACTTGGATGGGAGACCGCCTGGGAATAACAGGTGCTGTAAGCATTTTTGTCCTAAAAAAAAAAAGAGTGTATGAATGTAATAAATAGCCTGAACTTGGCAGCAGCTTTTTTGTTTTACTTCAAAAGTATACTAACATTTTAAATAGCCCCCTCTTGGCAGCAGCTTTCGCTTATGGCCATACCTCCCTGAACACGCCCGATCTCGTCTGATCTCGGAAGCTAAGCAGGGTTGGGCCTGGTTAGTACTTGGATGGGAGACCGCCTGGGAATACCAGGTGCTGTAAGCATTTTTGTCCTAAAAAAAAAAAAGAGTGTATGAATGTAATAAATAGCCTGAACTTGGCAGCAGCTTTTTTGTTTTACTTCAAAAGTATACTAACATTTTAAATAGCCCCCTCTTGGCAGCAGCTTTCGCTTATGGCCATACCACCCTGAACACGCCCGATCTCGTCTGATCTCGGAAGCTAAGCAGGGTTGGGCTTGGTTAGTACTTGGATGGGAGACCGCCTGGGAATACCAGGTGCTGTAAGCATTTTTGTCCTAAAAAAAAAAAGAGTGTATGAATGTAATAAATAGCCTGAACTTGGCAGCAGCTTTTTTGTTTTACTTCAAAAGTATACTAACATTTTAAATAGCCCCCTCTTGGCAGCAGCTTTCGCTTATGGCCATACCTCCCTGAACACGCCCGATCTCGTCTGATCTCGGAAGCTAAGCAGGGTTGGGCCTGGTTAGTACTTGGATGGGAGACCGCCTGGGAATACCAGGTGCTGTAAGCATTTTTGTCCTAAAAAAAAAAAAGAGTGTATGAATGTAATAAATAGCCTGAACTTGGCAGCAGCTTTTTTGTTTTACTTCAAAAGTATACTAACATTTTAAATAGCCCCCTCTTGGCAGCAGCTTTCGCTTATGGCCATACCACCCTGAACACGCCCGATCTCGTCTGATCTCGGAAGCTAAGCAGGGTTGGGCTTGGTTAGTACTTGGATGGGAGACCGCCTGGGAATACCAGGTGCTGTAAGCATTTTTGTCCTAAAAAAAAAAAGAGTGTATGAATGTAATAAATAGCCTGAACTTGGCAGCAGCTTTTTTGTTTTACTTCAAAAGTATACTAACATTTTAAATAGCCCCCTCTTGGCAGCAGCTTTCGCTTATGGCCATACCACCCTGAACACGCCCGATCTCGTCTGATCTCGGAAGCTAAGCAGGGTTGGGCCTGGTTAGTACTTGGATGGGAGACCGCCTGGGAATACCAGGTGCTGTAAGCATTTTTGTCTTAAAAAAAAAGAGTGTATGAATGTAATAAATAGCCTGAACTTGGCAGCAGCTTTTTTGTTTTACTTCAAAAGTATACTAACATTTTAAATAGCCCCCTCTTGGCAGCAGCTTTCGCTTATGGCCATACCACCCTGAACACGCCCGATCTCGTCTGATCTCGGAAGCTAAGCAGGGTTGGGCTTGGTTAGTACTTGGATGGGAGACCGCCTGGGAATACCAGGTGCTGTAAGCATTTTTGTCCTAAAAAAAAAAAGAGTGTATGAATGTAATAAATAGCCTGAACTTGGCAGCAGCTTTTTTGTTTTACTTCAAAAGTATACTAACATTTTAAATAGCCCCCTCTTGGCAGCAGCTTTCGCTTATGGCCATACCACCCTGAACACGCCCGATCTCGGAAGCTAAGCAGGGTTGGGCTTGGTTAGTACTTGGATGGGAGACCGCCTGGGAATACCATGTGCTGTAAGCTTTTTTGTCTTAAAAAAAAAAAAAAAAAAAAAAGAGTGTATGAATGTAATAAATAGCCTGAACTTGGCAGCAGCTTTTTTGTTTTACTTCAAAAGTATACTAACATTTTAAATAGCCCCCTCTTGGCAGCAGCTTTCGCTTATGGCCATACCACCCTGAACACGCCCGATCTCGTCTGATCTCGGAAGCTAAGCAGGGTTGGGCTTAGTTAGTACTTGGATGGGAGACCGCCTGGGAATACCAGGTGCTGTAAGCATTTTTGTCCTAAAAAAAAAAAGAGTGTATGAATGTAATAAATAGCCTGAACTTGGCAGCAGCTTTTTTGTTTTACTTCAAAAGTATACTAAAATTTTAAATAGCCCCCTCTTGGCAGCAGCTTTCGCTTATGGCCATACCACCCTGAACACGCCCGATCTCGTCTGATCTCGGAAGCTAAGCAGGGTTGGGCCTGGTTAGTACTTGGATGGGAGACCGCCTGGGAATACCAGGTGCTGTAAGCATTTTTGTACTAAAAAAAAAAAGAGTGTATGAATGTAATAAATAGCCTGAACTTGGCAGCAGCTTTTTTGTTTTACTTCAAAAGTATACTAACATTTTAAATAGCCCCCTCTTGGCAGCAGCTTTCGCTTATGGCCATACCACCCTGAACACGCCCGATCTCGTCTGATCTCGGAAGCTAAGCAGGGTTGGGCTTAGTTAGTACTTGGATGGGAGACCGCCTGGGAATACCAGGTGCTGTAAGCATTTTTGTCTTAAAAAAAAAAGAGTGTATGAATGTAATAAATAGCCTGAACTTGGCAGCAGCTTTTTTGTTTTACTTCAAAAGTATACTAACATTTTAAATAGCCCCCTCTTGGCAGCAGCTTTCGCTTATGGCCATACCACCCTGAACACGCCCGATCTCGTCTGATCTCAGAAGCTAAGCAGGGTTGGGCTTGGTTAGTACTTGGATGGGAGACCGCCTGGGAATACCAGGTGCTGTAAGCTTTTTTGTCTTAAAAAAAAAAAAAAAAAAAAGAGTGTATGAATGTAATAAATAGCCTGAACTTGGCAGCAGCTTTTTTGT
>JBAPCB010000101.1:1705000-1712500 GCA_039654105.1 Coreius guichenoti
AATACCAGGTGCTGTAAGCATTTTTGTCCTAAAAAAAAAAAAGAGTGTATGAATGTAATAAATAGCCTGAACTTGGCAGCAGCTTTTTTGTTTTACTTCAAAAGTATACTAACATTTTAAATAGCCCCCTCTTGGCAGCAGCTTTCGCTTATGGCCATACCACCCTGAACACGCCCGATCTCGTCTGATCTCGGAAGCTAAGCAGGGTTGGTCCTGGTTAGTACTTGGATGGGAGACCGCCTGGGAATACCTGGTGCTGTAAGTTTTTTTTGTCTAAAAAAAAAAAAGAGTGTATGAATGTAATAAATAGCCTGAACTTGGCAGCAGCTTTTTTGTTTTACTTCAAAAGTATACTAACATTTTAAATAGCCCCCTCTTGGCAGCAGCTTTCGCTTATGGCCATACCACCCTGAACACGCCCGATCTCGTCTGATCTCGGAAGCTAAGCAGGGTTGGGCCTGGTTAGTACTTGGATGGGAGACCGCCTGGGAATACCAGGTGCTGTAAGCATTTTTGTCCTAAAAAAAAAAAAGAGTGTATGAATGTAATAAATAGCCTGAACTTGGCAGCAGCTTTTTTGTTTTACTTCAAAAGTATACTAACATTTTAAATAGCCCCCTCTTGGCAGCAGCTTTCGCTTATGGCCATACCACCCTGAACACGCCCGATCTCGTCTGATCTCGGAAGCTAAGCAGGGTTGGGCCTGGTTAGTACTTGGATGGGAGACCGCCTGTGAATACCTGGTGCTGTAAGTTTTTTTTGTCTAAAAAAAAAAAAAAAAAAAAAAGAGTGTATGAATGTAATAAATAGCCTGAACTTGGCAGCAGCTTTTTTGTTTTACTTCAAAAGTATACTAACATTTTAAATAGCCCCCTCTTGGCAGCAGCTTTCGCTTATGACCATACCACCCTGAACACGCCCGATCTCGTCTGATCTCGGAAGCTAAGCAGGGTTGGGCTTGGTTAGTACTTGGATGGGAGACCGCCTGGGAATACCAGGTGCTGTAAGCTTTTTTGTCTTAAAAAAAAAAAAAAAAAAAAAAAGAGTGTATGAATGTAATAAATAGCCTGAACTTGGCAGCAGCTTTTTTGTTTTACTTCAAAAGTATACTAACATTTTAAATAGCCCCCTCTTGGCAACAGCTTTCGCTTATGGCCATACCACCCTGAACACGCCCGATCTCGTCTGATCTCGGAAGCTAAGCAGGGTTGGGCTTGGTTAGTACTTGGATGGGAGACCGCCTGGGAATACCAGGTGCTGTAAGCTTTTTTGTCTTAAAAAAAAAAAAAAAAAAAAAAGAGTGTATGAATGTAATAAATAGCCTGAACTTGGCAGCAGCTTTTTTGTTTTACTTACAAAGTATACTAACATTTTAAATAGTCCGCTCTTGGCAACAGCTTTTGCTTATGGCCATACCACCCTGAACACGCCCGATCTCGTCTGATCTCAGAAGCTAAACAGGGTTGGGCCTGGTTAGTACTTGGATAGGAGACCGCCTGGGAATACCAGGTGCTGTAAGCATTTTTGTCTTAAAAAAAAAAAAGAGTGTATGAATGTAATAAATAGCCTGAACTTGGCAGCAGCTTTTTTGTTTTACTTCAAAAGTATACTAACATTTTAAATAGCCCCCTCTTGGCAGCAGCTTTCGCTTATGGCCATACCACCCTGAACACGCCCGATCTCGTCTGATCTCGGAAGCTAAGCAGGGTTGGGCTTGGTTAGTACTTGGATGGGAGACCGCCTGGGAATACCAGGTGCTGTAAGCATTTTTGTCCTAAAAAAAAAAAAGAGTGTATGAATGTAATAAATAGCCTGAACTTGGCAGCAGCTTTTTTGTTTTACTTCAAAAGTATACTAACATTTTAAATAGCCCCCTCTTGGCAGCAGCTTTCGCTTATGGCCATACCACCCTGAACACGCCCGATCTCGTCTGATCTCGGAAGCTAAGCAGGGTTGGTCCTGGTTAGTACTTGGATGGGAGACCGCCTGGGAATACCTGGTGCTGTAAGTTTTTTTTGTCTAAAAAAAAAAAAGAGTGTATGAATGTAATAAATAGCCTGAACTTGGCAGCAGCTTTTTTGTTTTACTTCAAAAGTATACTAACATTTTAAATAGCCCCCTCTTGGCAGCAGCTTTCGCTTATGGCCATACCACCCTGAACACGCCCGATCTCGTCTGATCTCGGAAGCTAAGCAGGGTTGGGCCTGGTTAGTACTTGGATGGGAGACCGCCTGGGAATACCAGGTGCTGTAAGCATTTTTGTCCTAAAAAAAAAAAAGAGTGTATGAATGTAATAAATAGCCTGAACTTGGCAGCAGCTTTTTTGTTTTACTTCAAAAGTATACTAACATTTTAAATAGCCCCCTCTTGGCAGCAGCTTTCGCTTATGGCCATACCACCCTGAACACGCCCGATCTCGTCTGATCTCGGAAGCTAAGCAGGGTTGGGCCTGGTTAGTACTTGGATGGGAGACCGCCTGTGAATACCTGGTGCTGTAAGTTTTTTTTGTCTAAAAAAAAAAAAAAAAAAAAAAGAGTGTATGAATGTAATAAATAGCCTGAACTTGGCAGCAGCTTTTTTGTTTTACTTCAAAAGTATACTAACATTTTAAATAGCCCCCTCTTGGCAGCAGCTTTCGCTTATGACCATACCACCCTGAACACGCCCGATCTCGTCTGATCTCGGAAGCTAAGCAGGGTTGGGCTTGGTTAGTACTTGGATGGGAGACCGCCTGGGAATACCAGGTGCTGTAAGCTTTTTTGTCTTAAAAAAAAAAAAAAAAAAAAAAAGAGTGTATGAATGTAATAAATAGCCTGAACTTGGCAGCAGCTTTTTTGTTTTACTTCAAAAGTATACTAACATTTTAAATAGCCCCCTCTTGGCAACAGCTTTCGCTTATGGCCATACCACCCTGAACACGCCCGATCTCGTCTGATCTCGGAAGCTAAGCAGGGTTGGGCTTGGTTAGTACTTGGATGGGAGACCGCCTGGGAATACCAGGTGCTGTAAGCTTTTTTGTCTTAAAAAAAAAAAAAAAAAAAAAAGAGTGTATGAATGTAATAAATAGCCTGAACTTGGCAGCAGCTTTTTTGTTTTACTTACAAAGTATACTAACATTTTAAATAGTCCGCTCTTGGCAACAGCTTTTGCTTATGGCCATACCACCCTGAACACGCCCGATCTCGTCTGATCTCAGAAGCTAAACAGGGTTGGGCCTGGTTAGTACTTGGATAGGAGACCGCCTGGGAATACCAGGTGCTGTAAGCATTTTTGTCTTAAAAAAAAAAAAGAGTGTATGAATGTAATAAATAGCCTGAACTTGGCAGCAGCTTTTTTGTTTTACTTCAAAAGTATACTAACATTTTAAATAGCCCCCTCTTGGCAGCAGCTTCCGCTTATGGCCATACCACCCTGAACACGTCCGATCTCGTCTGATCTCGGAAGCTAAGCAGGGTTGGGCTTGGTTAGTACTTGGATGGGAGACGGCCTGGGAATACCAGGTGCTGTAAGCGTTTTTGTCTTAAAAAAAAAAAAGAGTGTATGAATGTAATAAATAGCCTGAACTTGGCAGCAGCTTTTTTGTTTTACTTCAAAAGTATACTAACATTTTAAATAGCCCCCTCTTGGCAGCAGCTTTCGCTTATGGCCATACCACCCTGAACACGTCCGATCTCGTCTGATCTCGGAAGCTAAGCAGGGTTGGGCTTGGTTAGTACTTGGATATGAGACCGCCTGGGAATACCAGGTGCTGTAAGCGTTTTTGTCTTAAAAAAAAAAAAGAGTGTATGAATGTAATAAATAGCCTGAACTTGGCAGCAGCTTTTTTGTTTTACTTCAAAAGTATACTAATATTTTAAATAGCCCCCTCTTGGCAGCATCTTTCGCTTATGGCCATACCACCCTGAACAAGCCCGATCTCGTCTGATCTCGGAAGCTAAGCAGGGTTGGGCTTGGTTAGTACTTGGATGGGAGACCGCCTGGGAATACCAGGTGCTGTAAGCATATTTGTCCTAAAAAAAAAAAAGAGTGTATGAATGTAATAAATAGCCTGAACTTGGCAGCAGCTTTTTTGTTTTACTTCAAAAGTATACTAACATTTTAAATAGCCCCCTCTTGGCAGCAGCTTTCGCTTATGGCCATACCACCCTGAACACGCCCGATCTCGTCTGATCTCGGAAGCTAAGCAGGGTTGGGCTTGGTTAGTACTTGGATGGGAGACCGCCTGGGAATACCAGGTGCAGTAAGCTTTTTCGTCTTAAAAAAAAAAAAAAAAAAAAGAGTGTATGAATGTAATAAATAGCCTGAACTTGGCAGCAGCTTTTTTGTTTTACTTCAAAAGTATACTAACATTTTAAATAGCCCCCTCTTGGCAGCAGCTTTCGCTTATGGCCATACCACCCTGAACACGCCCGATCTCGTCTGATCTCGGAAGCTAAGCAGGGTTGGGCTTGGTTAGTACTTGGATGGGAGACCGCCTGGGAATACCAGGTGCTGTAAGCTTTTTTGTCTTAAAAAAAAAAAAAAAAAAAAAGAGTGTATGAATGTAATAAATAGCCTGAACTTGGCAGCAGCTTTTTTGTTTTACTTACAAAGTATACTAACATTTTAAATAGTCCGCTCTTGGCAACAGCTTTTGCTTATGGCCATACCACCCTGAACACGCCCGATCTCGTCTGATCTCAGAAGCTAAACAGGGTTGGGCCTGGTTAGTACTTGGATAGGAGACCGCCTGGGAATACCAGGTGCTGTAAGCATTTTTGTCTTAAAAAAAAAAAAGAGTGTATGAATGTAATAAATAGCCTGAACTTGGCAGCAGCTTTTTTGTTTTACTTCAAAAGAATACTAACATTTTAAATAGCCCCCTCTTGGCAGCAGCTTTCGCTTATGGCCATACCACCCTGAACACGTCCGATCTCATCTGATCTCGGAAGCTAAGCAGGGTTGGGCTTGGTTAGTACTTGGATGGGAGACGGCCTGGGTATACCAGGTGCTGTAAGCGTTTTTGTCTTAAAAAAAAAAAAGAGTGTATGAATGTAATAAATAGCCTGAACTTGGCAGCAGCTTTTTTGTTTTACTTCAAAAGTATACTAACATTTTAAATAGCCCCCTCTTGGCAGCAGCTTTCGCTTATGGCCATACCACCCTGAACACGCCCGATCTCGTCTGATCTCGGAAGCTAAGCAGGGTTGGGCTTGGTTAGTACTTGGATGGGAGACCGCCTGGGAATACCAGGTGCTGTAAGCATTTTTGTCCTAAAAAAAAAAAAGAGTGTATGAATGTAATAAATAGCCTGAACTTGGCAGCAGCTTTTTTGTTTTACTTCAAAAGTATACTAACATTTTAAATAGCCCCCTCTTGGCAGCAGCTTTCGCTTATGGCCATACCACCCTGAACACGCCCGATCTCGTCTGATCTCGGAAGCTAAGCAGGGTTGGTCCTGGTTAGTACTTGGATGGGAGACCGCCTGGGAATACCTGGTGCTGTAAGTTTTTTTTGTCTAAAAAAAAAAAAGAGTGTATGAATGTAATAAATAGCCTGAACTTGGCAGCAGCTTTTTTGTTTTACTTCAAAAGTATACTAACATTTTAAATAGCCCCCTCTTGGCAGCAGCTTTCGCTTATGGCCATACCACCCTGAACACGCCCGATCTCGTCTGATCTCGGAAGCTAAGCAGGGTTGGGCCTGGTTAGTACTTGGATGGGAGACCGCCTGGGAATACCAGGTGCTGTAAGCATTTTTGTCCTAAAAAAAAAAAAGAGTGTATGAATGTAATAAATAGCCTGAACTTGGCAGCAGCTTTTTTGTTTTACTTCAAAAGTATACTAACATTTTAAATAGCCCCCTCTTGGCAGCAGCTTTCGCTTATGGCCATACCACCCTGAACACGCCCGATCTCGTCTGATCTCGGAAGCTAAGCAGGGTTGGGCCTGGTTAGTACTTGGATGGGAGACCGCCTGGGAATACCAGGTGCTGTAAGCATTTTTGTCCTAAAAAAAAAAAAGAGTGTATGAATGTAATAAATAGCCTGAACTTGGCAGCAGCTTTTTTGTTTTACTTCAAAAGTATACTAACATTTTAAATAGCCCCCTCTTGGCAGCAGCTTTCGCTTATGGCCATACCACCCTGAACACGCCCGATCTCGTCTGATCTCGGAAGCTAAGCAGGGTTGGGCCTGGTTAGTACTTGGATGGGAGACCGCCTGTGAATACCTGGTGCTGTAAGTTTTTTTTGTCTAAAAAAAAAAAAAAAAAAAAAAGAGTGTATGAATGTAATAAATAGCCTGAACTTGGCAGCAGCTTTTTTGTTTTACTTCAAAAGTATACTAACATTTTAAATAGCCCCCTCTTGGCAGCAGCTTTCGCTTATGACCATACCACCCTGAACACGCCCGATCTCGTCTGATCTCGGAAGCTAAGCAGGGTTGGGCTTGGTTAGTACTTGGATGGGAGACCGCCTGGGAATACCAGGTGCTGTAAGCTTTTTTGTCTTAAAAAAAAAAAAAAAAAAAAAAGAGTGTATGAATGTAATAAATAGCCTGAACTTGGCAGCAGCTTTTTTGTTTTACTTCAAAAGTATACTAACATTTTAAATAGCCCCCTCTTGGCAACAGCTTTCGCTTATGGCCATACCACCCTGAACACGCCCGATCTCGTCTGATCTCGGAAGCTAAGCAGGGTTGGGCTTGGTTAGTACTTGGATGGGAGACCGCCTGGGAATACCAGGTGCTGTAAGCTTTTTTGTCTTAAAAAAAAAAAAAAAAAAAAAAAGAGTGTATGAATGTAATAAATAGCCTGAACTTGGCAGCAGCTTTTTTGTTTTACTTACAAAGTATACTAACATTTTAAATAGTCCGCTCTTGGCAACAGCTTTTGCTTATGGCCATACCACCCTGAACACGCCCGATCTCGTCTGATCTCAGAAGCTAAACAGGGTTGGGCCTGGTTAGTACTTGGATAGGAGACCGCCTGGGAATACCAGGTGCTGTAAGCATTTTTGTCTTAAAAAAAAAAAAGAGTGTATGAATGTAATAAATAGCCTGAACTTGGCAGCAGCTTTTTTGTTTTACTTCAAAAGTATACTAACATTTTAAATAGCCCCCTCTTGGCAGCAGCTTTCGCTTATGGCCATACCACCCTGAACACGTCCGATCTCGTCTGATCTCGGAAGCTAAGCAGGGTTGGGCTTGGTTAGTACTTGGATGGGAGACCGCCTGGGAATACCAGGTGCTGTAAGCATTTTTGTCCTAAAAAAAAAAGAGTGTATGAATGTAATAAATAGCCTGAACTTGGCAGCAGCTTTTTTGTTTTACTTCCAAAGTATACTAACATTTTAAATAGTCCGCTCTTGGCAGCAGCTTTCGCTTATGGCCATACCACCCTGAACACGCCCGATCTCGTCTGATCTCAGAAGCTAAGCAGGGTTGGGCCTGGTTAGTACTTGGATGGGAGACCGCCTGGGAATACCATGTGCTGTAAGCTTTTTTGTCTTAAAAAAAAAAAA
>JBAPCB010000101.1:1755000-1762500 GCA_039654105.1 Coreius guichenoti
TGGATGGGAGACCGCCTGGGAATACCAGGTGCTGTAAGCTTTTTTGTCTTAAAAAAAAAAAAAAAAAAAAAAGAGTGTATGAATGTAATAAATAGCCTGAACTTGGCAGCAGCTTTTTTGTTTTACTTCAAAAGTATACTAACATTTTAAATAGCCCCCTCTTGGCAGCAGCTTTCGCTTATGGCCATACCTCCCTGAACACGCCCGATCTCGTCTGATCTCGGAAGCTAAGCAGGGTTGGGCCTGGTTAGTACTTGGATGGGAGACCGCCTGGGAATACCAGGTGCTGTAAGCTTTTTTGTCTTAAAAAAAAAAAAAAAAAAAAAAAAAGAGTGTATGAATGTAATAAATAGCCTGAACTTGGCAGCAGCTTTTTTGTTTTACTTCCAAAGTATACTAACATTTTAAATAGTCCGCTCTTGGCGGCAGCTTTCGCTTATGGCCATACCACCCTGAACACGCCCGATCTCGTCTGATCTCAGAAGCTAAGCAGGGTTGGGCCTGGTTAGTACTTGGATGGGAGACCGCCTGGGAATACCAGGTGCTGTAAGCTTTTTTGTCTTAAAAAAAAAAAAAAAAAAAAAGAGTGTATGAATGTAATAAATAGCCTGAACTTGGCAGCAGCTTTTTTGTTTTACTTCAAAAGTATACTAACATTTTAAATAGCCCCCTCTTGGCAGCAGCTTTCGCTTATGGCCATACCTCCCTGAACACGCCCGATCTCGTCTGATCTCGGAAGCTAAGCAGGGTTGGGCCTGGTTAGTACTTGGATGGGAGACCGCCTGGGAATACCTGGTGCTGTAAGCTTTTTTTGTCTTAAAAAAAAAAAAAAAAAAAAAAAGAGTGTATGAATGTAATAAATAGCCTGAACTTGGCAGCAGCTTTTTTGTTTTACTTCAAAAGTATACTAACATTTTAAATAGCCCCCTCTTGGCAGCAGCTTTCGCTTATGGCCATACCACCCTGAACACGCCCGATCTCGTCTGATCTCAGAAGCTAAGCAGGGTTGGGCTTGGTTAGTACTTGGATGGGAGACCGCCTGGGAATACCAGGTGCTGTAAGCTTTTTTGTCTTAAAAAAAAAAAAAAAAAAAAAGAGTGTATGAATGTAATAAATAGCCTGAACTTGGCAGCAGCTTTTTTGTTTTACTTCAAAAGTATACTAACATTTTAAATAGCCCCCTCTTGGCAGCAGCTTTCGCTTATGGCCATACCTCCCTGAACACGCCCGATCTCGTCTGATCTCGGAAGCTAAGCAGGGTTGGGCCTGGTTAGTACTTGGATGGGAGACCGCCTGGGAATACCAGGTGCTGTAAGCTTTTTTGTCTTAAAAAAAAAAAAAAAAAAAAAAAAGAGTGTATGAATGTAATAAATAGCCTGAACTTGGCAGCAGCTTTTTTGTTTTACTTCCAAAGTATACTAACATTTTAAATAGTCCGCTCTTGGCAGCAGCTTTCGCTTATGGCCATACCACCCTGAACACGCCCGATCTCGTCTGATCTCAGAAGCTAAGCAGGGTTGGGCCTGGTTAGTACTTGGATGGGAGACCGCCTGGGAATACCATGTGCTGTAAGCATTTTTGTCCTAAAAAAAAAAAAGAGTGTATGAATGTAATAAATAGCCTGAACTTGGCAGCAGCTTTTTTGTTTTACTTCAAAAGTATACTAACATTTTAAATAGCCCCCTCTTGGCAGCAGCTTTCGCTTATGGCCATACCACCCTGAACACGCCCGATCTCGTCTGATCTCGGAAGCTAAGCAGGGTTGGGCCTGCTTAGTACTTGAATGGGAGACCGCCTGGGAATACCTGGTGCTGTAAGCTTTTTTTGTCTTAAAAAAAAAAAAAAAAAAAAAAAGAGTGTATGAATGTAATAAATAGCCTGAACTTGGCAGCAGCTTTTTTGTTTTACTTCAAAAGTATACTAACATTTTAAATAGCCCCCTCTTGGAAGCAGCTTTTGCTTATGGCCATACCACCCTGAACACGCCCGATCTCGTCTGATCTCGGAAGCTAAGCAGGGTTGGGCTTGGTTAGTACTTGGATGGGAGACCGCCTGGGAATACCAGGTGCTGTAAGCTTTTTTGTCTTAAAAAAAAAAAAAAAAAAAAAGAGTGTATGAATGTAATAAATAGCCTGAACTTGGCAGCAGCTTTTTTGTTTTACTTCAAAAGTATACTAACATTTTAAATAGCCCCCTCTTGGAAGCAGCTTTCGCTTATGGCCATACCACCCTGAACACGCCCGATCTCGTCTGATCTCGGAAGATAAGCATGGTTGGGCTTGGTTAGTACTTGGATGGGAGACCGCCTGGGAATACCAGGTGCTGTAAGCATTTTTGTCTTAAAAAAAAAAAAAAAAAAAAAAAAAGAGTGTATGAATGTAATAAATAGCCTGAACTTGGCAGCAGCTTTTTTGTTTTACTTCAAAAGTATACTAACATTTTAAATAGCCCCCTCTTTGCAGCAGCTTTCGCTTATGGCCATACCACCCTGAACACGCCCGATCTCGTCTGATCTCGGAAGCTAAGCAGGGTTTGGCTTGGTTAGTACTTGGATGGGAAACCGCCTGGGAATACCAGGTGCTGTAAGCTTTTTTGTCTTAAAAAAAAAAAAAAAAAGAGTGTATGAATGTAATAAATAGCCTGAACTTGGCAGCAGTTTTTTGTTTTACTTCAAAAGTATACTAACATTTTAAATAGCCCCCTCTTGGCAGCAGCTTTCGCTTATGGCCATACCACCCTGAACACGCCCGATCTCGTCTGATCTCGGAAGCTAAGCAGGGTTGGGCTTGGTTAGTACTTGGATGGGAGACCGCCTGGGAATACCAGGTGCTGTAAGCATTTTTGTCCTAAAAAAAAAAGAGTGTATGAATGTAATAAATAGCCTGAACTTGGCAGCAGCTTTTTTGTTTTACTTCAAAAGTATACTAACATTTTAAATAGCCCCCTCTTGGCAGCAGCTTATGCTTATGGCCATACCACCCTGAACACGCTAGAGGGAGCTAGTGAGCATTCAGGAAGTGACTGGCTGCAGTTGGGAGAGAAAGGCTCTCCACCATTTTGTTTTTTTTTTGTACCTTTTTTTTTTGGATTATACTTTAGTTTATTTGTGTTTCTTTAGTTTTTTTAAACCACCTGACAGCAGCATCTTGCTGGCTGGAGGGTGGTTAACTCTCTTCTTTCTTTTCTTTCTTTCTTTCTTTTTTTTTTGACAAACAATGGACGGATTAACGGCAAACGACACTGGACTGGATGGAGAGACACGCATGGCAAACGACACTGGACTGGATGGAGAGACACGTATGGCAAACGACACTGGACTGGATGGAGAGACACGCATGGCAAACGACACTGGACTGGATGGAGGGACACGTATGGCAAACGACACTGGACTGGATGGAGAGACACGCATGGCAAAGGACACACGCATGGCAAACGACACTGGACTAGATTATCAGCAACGAGTAGGAAACGGACGAAAACGAGACGCGAGAGACAAGTTTGATGGAAGGAAGTATCTAAAGGAGGCGACGGTGATTGTGAATGTGGAGAACGTAAATGAGGTCAGAGCTATGGATATTATTAAAGCAGTGACGGATAAATGCGGAAATGGGAAAATTCTGGCATTGAGGCCAAGGCAAGGAAAGGAGTTTGAACTGACTATGGAAAAGGAGGAAACATGTGATAATTTGACTGATGGACTGATAATAAAAGGGGTGAACTGTGAAATAAAAAAACTGCAAAATAGAGACTATGTTGTTTCCTTCATGCACCTGCCCGTCTACCTTGATGACAGAGAAATTATTGGAAAATTGGAAGGATGGGGAGTTAATCCCATGACAAAAATTAAAAGAAGATACTACCCGGGCACCGAAATCGAGGATGGAACAAGGTTCCTGAAAGTAAGGTTCCCTAAAGAGGTGGCATCATTGCCCTATAGCACAAAGCTGGAAACAGCAGAAGGGCCGCAGTACTTTAGGGTGATGCACAGCCACCAGGTGAAGACCTGTAGGCTGTGCATGAGCCCGGAACACCTGCTAAAAGAATGCCCTGAATTCAAGTGCTACAAGTGCGAAGAAAGGGGACATTTCGCCAGAGACTGTAACGCGGTAAGGTGCCCGGAGTGTCAGGAAACTTTAAATAAATGTGAGTGTCGGATGGAGGGAGAGGAAGGAGGAAGGGAGGAACAGGTGGACGGACAGGTGCATGAAGGAAACAATGAGGATGAAGAACAAATGGATGAAGGACAAGAGGAAGAAGGACTACAACAAAAAGAAACGGAAGGGGGAACGAGCAACAGAGAGGAAGGAGAAAGAAAGAAAGAAAACGTTAATAATATTGAACAAACAATGGAGCAGAACACTCAATGGAAGGAAATGGAGACATCGGATGACGTGGAGAGAGATGGACAAGGAAAAATGGATCAAAATAAAGAAACGGACAGTGAAGAAGAAATAAAGATGGACAACATGGACAAAGACAGAGGTGGGAGAGGACAAATAAGAAGAAGAGTATTTAAGGTAAAACCAAATTTGGAAAGTGCAAGAAAAAAGACTATGACAAAGACCAACAGATATGATGTGTTAAGGGGCCTGGAGGGAGAAAATGATGAATAATGATTTTTAAGTATTTATTTTTATTCTTTTTTTTAATGGTTTTAAGTTGTGTTACTTTTAATGCAAGGGGACTGTTGGACATAGGAAAATTTGAAAAAGTAAAAGAAAAATGTAAAAGGGAAGACATAATTGCACTACAAGAAACAAACTGGAGAGAAAATGTAATGAGTGATTATAAAAAGAGATGGGATGGAGGTATTTTTTATAATAATGGAGATGGGAGGTTTGGGAGAGGTGTGGCTTTTTTAATGAAGGATGATGTTTTTAAAGTGAGTAATATTGTATATAAAGACAAGATTGGAAAATGTATGGTAGTTGAGACCAAATATGAAGGAAGAGATTTGATTTTAGTAAATGCACATGCACCAGTGGAGGAGAAGGAAAAGAAGGACTTTTTTAATGTTTTAAGAAATATTGTAAAGAAATATAAAGAAATAATAATGATGGGGGATTTTAACACAGTTTTTAGTAAACTAGATATGGCTGAAGGAATGGTTTTTAAAACTGATACAGGGAGAAAAGAATTAAAATCATTAATGGAAGAAAATAATATGATAGATGTGTGGAGAGAAAGAAATGGAAAGAAAAAAGAATTTTCAAGGAGGCAAATAGTGGGGCAGTTTGTTTGCCAAAGCAGAATTGATTTTGTTTTATGTAGTAGAAATGTGGAGAATTTTATTGAAAAGATAAAGTATGAGGACACAAGTTTTAGCGATCACAAGTTTTTATTTTTTACCTTGGACTGGAGTAAAGTGCAAAGAGGGCCGGGAGTATGGATTTTAAATACACAGATTTTAAAGAATGAAGACTATGTTTTAAAGGTTAAAGAAATTATAGAAAAAGAAAAGGAAAATGGAATGTATGAGGAGGATAAGAGAATATGGTGGGAGAACGTAAAGTTTTTAATCAAAAAATACTCAATCAAATATTGTAGTTTAATACAGAAATGCAAAAGATACAAAGAGAGAGAAATAAAAAAAAGTTTAGAAATGGAATTGAATAAAGACAATAAAGACATACAAAAGATAAAGGAAATGGAGGACAAACTGAAAGAAATGGAAGAAAAAGAATATGAGGGGGCGAGGTTAAGAAGCAAAGCAAAATATGTGGTGGAGGGAGAAAAATGTACAAAGTTCTTTTTTGATTTGGAAAAAAAGAGAGGGAAAGCTGAAACGATAAAAGAAATAAGAAGGAAGAATGGGGAAATTGTAGAAGGGAATGAAAAGATTTTAGAAGAAATAAAGAATTTTTATGAGGATCTGTTCAGTGCAAGGGGTGTGGAAGAGAAGGAGAAAAAGAAACTGATGAATCTGATAAAAGCTAAAGTGAGTGAGGAGGATAAACAAGAGTGTGACCAAGAAATCAGAGAAGAGGAGATTGAAAGAGCGATAAATCAACTGAATACAAAGAAAAGTCCGGGAATAGATGGTTTGGGAACTGAATTTTATGTATGTTTTAAAGGAGTTTTAACAAAGATTTTAAATGATGTTTTTAAAGAAGTTTTTGAAAAAGAAGAAATTAATGAAAGAACAAGGATGGGGTTAATGAAACTGATATATAAAAGGAAAGGAGAAAAAGTAGATTTAAAAAACTACAGACCGATCACGATGTTGAACACAGATCTTAAGATTTTAGCAAAAGTTTTAGCAAACAGGTTAAAAGAGGTAATGCCAAGTATAATTAAAACAAACCAAGCGTATGGAGTAAAAGGAAGAGATATAGCGGACATAACGATGAGTATAAGAGACACAATATGGTATATGAAGGACAAAAATGAGGATGGATATGTAATTAGTCTTGACTTTGAAAAAGCTTTTGATAGGGTTGAGCACGGGTATTTATTTGAGGTTTTAAGAAGTTTTGGATTTGGGGAGAATTTTATCAAATGGATTGAGATTTTATATAAGGGTGCTTTAACAAAGATAAAATGTAATGGGTTTTTAACAGATTGTTTTAAAATCACAAGGTCAATAAGACAGGGTTGTCCGCTTTCAGCGTTATTGTATTCACTTGTATCTGAACCATTAGGATTAGCTATAAAACAAAAAGAAAGTTTAGTAGGGATAGAAATTGAGGAAAATAAGGCTGAAGGGAAGGTTTTTCAATATGCTGATGATACAACAATAATTGTAAAAGGAAAAGAAAGTGTTAAAGCAGTAATGAATGTTGTAAAAGAATATTGTAAAGGATCTGGTAGTAAAGTAAATGAGGATAAGACGGTATATATGAGATTTGGTAAAGCTATGGTTTTAAGGGATTGTTTTAATTTTAAAGAAGTGGAAGAAATGAGGATTTTAGGGATTTTAATGGGGAAGAACGAGAAGAAAGTAAGAGATGACATGTGGGAGGAAATGGTAACAGAGATAGAGAGAAGGTTAAATTTTTGGAAATTGAGGACACTAAATTTGAAGGGGAAGGTTTTAATATTGAATGTTTTAATGGTTTCTAAGCTTTGGTATGTTTTATATGTATCTGAGATGCCTTTGTGGACAGAAAAGAGGTTGAAGAAATGTTTTCTTGACTTTTTATGGGAGGGGAAACCAGCAAGGATAGCACATAACACGATTTTAGGGGCGGTAGAGAAGGGGGGTTTGGGATTAATGGATGTGGAACAGAGAAAAAAAGCTTTGAGAGTGAAAATTGTTAAGAAATACGTACAAGAAGAGAATAAAACTGAGTGGAAAAAAACAATGAAATATTTTTTAAACAAATGTGGGGATTTTAACATGGGGGATGGAATTTTATGGATGAAAACGAAAATTAGGATGACAGAAGGATTACCTGAGTTTTATAGGGAAATTTTTAGTGCTTGGGGAAAATTTTTAACAAAAATAGTGTACAATCCACAAGGGAGAGAAAACATTTTAAATCAACCTCTGTTCTTAAA
>JBAPCB010000101.1:1770000-1772500 GCA_039654105.1 Coreius guichenoti
CCTGGGAATACCAGGTGCTGTAAGCATTTTTGTCCTAAAAAAAAAAAAGAGTGTATGAATGTAATAAATAGCCTGAACTTGGCAGCAGCTTTTTTGTTTTACTTCAAAAGTATACTAACATTTTAAATAGCCCCCTCTTGGCAGCAGCTTTCGCTTATGGCCATACCACCCTGAACACGCCCGATCTCGTCTGATCTCGGAAGCTAAGCAGGGTTGGGCTTGGTTAGTACTTGGATGGGAGACCGCCTGGGAATACCAGGTGCTGTAAGCTTTTTTGTCTTAAAAAAAAAAAAAAAAAAAAAAGAGTGTATGAATGTAATAAATAGCCTGAACTTGGCAGCAGCTTTTTTGTTTTACTTCAAAAGTATACTAACATTTTAAATAGCCCCCTCTTGGAAGCAGCTTTCGCTTATGGCCATACCACCCTGAACACGCCCGATCTCGTCTGATCTCGGAAGCTAAGCAGGGTTGGGCTTGGTTAGTACTTGGATGGGAGACCGCCTGGGAATACCAGGTGCTGTAAGCATTTTTGTCTTAAAAAAAAAAAAAAAAAAAAAAAAAGAGTGTATGAATGTAATAAATAGCCTGAACTTGGCAGCAGCTTTTTTGTTTTACTTCCAAAGTATACTAACATTTTAAATAGTCCGCTCTTGGCAGCAGCTTTCGCTTATGGCCATACCACCCTGAACACGCCCGATCTCGTCTGATCTCAGAAGCTAAGCAGGGTTGGGCCTGGTTAGTACTTGGATGGGAGACCGCCTGGAAATACCATGTGCTGTAAGCTTTTTTGTCTTAAAAAAAAAAAAAAAAAAAAAAAGAGTGTATGAATGTAATAAATAGCCTGAACTTGGCAGCAGCTTTTTTGTTTTACTTCAAAAGTATACTAACATTTTAAATAGCCCCCTCTTGGCAGCAGCTTTCGCTTATGGCCATACCACCCTGAACACGCCCGATCTCGTCTGATCTCGGAAGCTAAGCAGGGTTGGGCTTGGTTAGTACTTGGATGGGAGACCGCCTGGGAATACCAGGTGCTGTAAGCATTTTTGTCCTAAAAAAAAAAGAGTGTATGAATGTAATAAATAGCCTGAACTTGGCAGCAGCTTTTTTGTTTTACTTCAAAAGTATACTAACATTTTAAATAGCCCCCTCTTGGCAGCAGCTTTTGCTTATGGCCATACCACCCTGAACACGCCCGATCTCGTCTGATCTCGGAAGCTAAGCAGGGTTGGGCCTGGTTAGTACTTGGATGGGAGACCGCCTGGGAATACCTGGTGCTGTAAGCTTTTTTTGTCTTAAAAAAAAAAAAAAAAAAAAAGAGTGTATGAATGTAATAAATAGCCTGAACTTGGCAGCAGCTTTTTTGTTTTACTTCAAAAGTATACTAACATTTTAAATAGCCCCCTCTTGGCAGCAGCTTTCGCTTATGGCCATACCACCCTGAACACGCCCGATCTCGTCTGATCTCAGAAGCTAAGCAGGGTTGGGCTTGGTTAGTACTTGGATGGGAGACCGCCTGGGAATACCAGGTGCTGTAAGCTTTTTTGTCTTAAAAAAAAAAAAAAAAAAAAAGAGTGTATGAATGTAATAAATAGCCTGAACTTGGCAGCAGCTTTTTTGTTTTACTTCAAAAGTATACTAACATTTTAAATAGCCCCCTCTTGGCAGCAGCTTTCGCTTATGGCCATACCTCCCTGAACACGCCCGATCTCGTCTGATCTCGGAAGCTAAGCAGGGTTGGACCTGGTTAGTACTTGGATGGGAGACCGCCTGGGAATACCAGGTGCTGTAAGCTTTTTTGTCTTAAAAAAAAAAAAAAAAAAAAAAAAAGAGTGTATGAATGTAATAAATAGCCTGAACTTGGCAGCAGCTTTTTTGTTTTACTTCAAAAGTATACTAACATTTTAAATAGCCCCCTCTTGGCAGCAGCTTTCGCTTATGGCCATACCACCCTGAACACGCCCGATCTCGTCTGATCTCAGAAGCTAAGCAGGGTTGGGCTTGGTTAGTACTTGGATGGGAGACCGCCTGGGAATACCAGGTGCTGTAAGCTTTTTTGTCTTAAAAAAAAAAAAAAAAAAAAAGAGTGTATGAATGTAATAAATAGCCTGAACTTGGCAGCAGCTTTTTTGTTTTACTTCAAAAGTATACTAACATTTTAAATAGCCCCCTCTTGGCAGCAGCTTTCGCTTATGGCCATACCTCCCTGAACACGCCCGATCTCGTCTGATCTCGGAAGCTAAGCAGGGTTGGGCCTGGTTAGTACTTGGATGGGAGACCGCCTGGGAATACCATGAGCTGTAAGCTTTTTTGTCTTAAAAAAAAAAAAAAAAAAAAAAAAGAGTGTATGAATGTAATAAATAGCCTGAACTTGGCAGCAGCTTTTTTGTTTTACTTCAAAAGTATACTAACATTTTAAATAGCCCCCTCTTGGCAGCAGCTTTCGCTTATGGCCATACCACCCTGAACACGCCCGATCTCGTCTGATCTCAGAAGCTAAGCA
>JBAPCB010000101.1:1927500-1937500 GCA_039654105.1 Coreius guichenoti
TTCAAAAGTATACTAACATTTTAAATAGCCCCCTCTTTGCAGCAGCTTTCGCTTATGGCCATACCACCCTGAACACGCCCGATCTCGTCCGATCTCAGAAGCTAAGCAGCGTTGGACCTGGTTAGTACTTGGATGGGAGACCGCTTGGGAATACCATGTGCTGTAAGCTTTTTTGTCTTAAAAAAAAAAAAAAAAAAAAAAGAGTGTATGAATGTAATAAATAGCCTGAACTTGGCAGCAGCTTTTTTGTTTTACTTCAAAAGTATACTAACATTTTAAATAGCCCCCTCTTGGCAGCAGCTTTCGCTTATTGCCATACCACCCTGAACACGCCCGATCTCGTCTGATCTCGGAAGCTAAGCAGGGTTGGGCTTGGTTAGTACTTGGATGGGAGACCGCCTGGGAATACCAGGTGCTGTAAGCATTTTTGTCCTAAAAAAAAAAAAAAAAAAAAAGAGTGTATGAATGTAATAAATAGCCTGAACTTGGCAGCAGCTTTTTTGTTTTACTTCAAAAGTATACTAACATTTTAAATAGCCCCCTCTTGGCAGCAGCTTTCGCTTATGGCCATACCACCCTGAACACGCCCGATCTCGTCTGATCTCGGAAGCTAAGCAGGGTTGGGCTTGGTTAGTACTTGGATGGGAGACCGCCTGGGAATACCAGGTGCTGTAAGGATTTTTGTCCTAAAAAAAAAAAGAGTGTATGAATGTAATAAATAGCCTGAACTTGGCAGCAGCTTTTTTGTTTTACTTCAAAAGTATACTAACATTTTAAATAGCCCCCTCTTGGCAGCAGCTTTCGCTTATGGCCATACCACCCTGAACACGCCCGATCTCGTCTGATCTCGGAAGCTAAGCAGGGTTGGGCCTGGTTAGTACTTGGATGGGAGACCGCCTGGGAATACCAGGTGCTGTAAGCTTTTTTGTCTTAAAAAAAAAAAAAAAAAAAAAGAGTGTATGAATGTAATAAATAGCCTGAACATGGCAGCAGCTTTTTTGTTTTACTTCAAAAGTATACTAACATTTTAAATAGCCCCCTCTTGGCAGCAGCTTTCACTTATTGCCATACCACCCTGAACACGCCCGATCTCGTCTGATCTCGGAAGCTAAGCAGGGTTGGGCTTGGTTAGTACTTGGATGGGAGACCGCCTGGGAATACCAGGTGCTGTAAGCATTTTTGTCCTAAAAAAAAAAAAGAGTGTATGAATGTAATAAATAGCCTGAACTTGGCAGCAGCTTTTTTGTTTTACTTCAAAAGTATACTAACATTTTAAATAGCCCCCTCTTGGCAGCAGCTTTCGCTTATGGCCATACCACCCTGAACACGCCCGATCTCGTCTGATCTCGGAAGCTAAGCAGGGTTGGGCTTGGTTAGTACTTGGATGGGAGACCGCCTGGGAATACCAGGTGCTGTAAGCATTTTTGTCCTAAAAAAAAAAAAGAGTGTATGAATGTAATAAATAGCCTGAACTTGGCAGCAGCTTTTTTGTTTTACTTCAAAAGTATACTAACATTTTAAATAGCCCCCTCTTGGCAGCAGCTTTCGCTTATGGCCATACCACCCTGAACACGCCCGATCTCGTCTGATCTCGGAAGCTAAGCAGGGTTGGGCTTGGTTAGTACTTGGATGGGAGACCGCCTGGGAATACCATGTGCTGTAAGCTTTTTTGTCTTAAAAAAAAAAAAAAAAAAAAAAAGAGTGTATGAATGTAATAAATAGCCTGAACTTGGCAGCAGCTTTTTTGTTTTACTTCAAAAGTATACTAACATTTTAAATAGCCCCCTCTTTGCAGCAGCTTTCGCTTATGGCCATACCACCCTGAACACGCCCGATCTCGTCCGATCTCAGAAGCTAAGCAGCGTTGGACCTGGTTAGTACTTTGATGGGAGACCGCTTGGGAATACCATGTGCTGTAAGCTTTTTTGTCTTAAAAAAAAAAAAAAAAAAAAAAAGAGTGTATGAATGTAATAAATAGCCTGAACTTGGCAGCAGCTTTTTTGTTTTACTTCAAAAGTATACTAACATTTTAAATAGCCCCCTCTTGGCAGCAGCTTTCGCTTATTGCCATACCACCCTGAACACGCCCGATCTCGTCTGATCTCGGAAGCTAAGCAGGGTTGGGCTTGGTTAGTACTTGGATGGGAGACCGCCTGGGAATACCAGGTGCTGTAAGCATTTTTGTCCTAAAAAAAAAAAAAAAAAAAAAGAGTGTATGAATGTAATAAATAGCCTGAACTTGGCAGCAGCTTTTTTGTTTTACTTCAAAAGTATACTAACATTTTAAATAGCCCCCTCTTGGCAGCAGCTTTCGCTTATGGCCATACCACCCTGAACACGCCCGATGTCGTCTGATCTCGGAAGCTAAGCAGGGTTGGGCTTGGTTAGTACTTGGATGGGAGACCGCCTGGGAATACCAGGTGCTGTAAGCATTTTTGTCCTAAAAAAAAAAAGAGTGTATGAATGTAATAAATAGCCTGAACTTGGCAGCAGCTTTTTTGTTTTACTTCAAAAGTATACTAACATTTTAAATAGCCCCCTCTTGGCAGCAGCTTTCGCTTATGGCCATACCACCCTGAACACGCCCGATCTCGTCTGATCTCGGAAGCTAAGCAGGGTTGGGCCTGGTTAGTACTTGGATGGGAGACCGCCTGGGAATACCAGGTGCTGTAAGCACTTTTGTCTTAAAAAAAAAAAAAAAAAAAAAAAAAGAGTGTATGAATGTAATAAATAGCCTGAACTTGGCAGCAGCTTTTTTGTTTTACTTCAAAAGTATACTAACATTTTAAATAGCCCCCTCTTGGCAGCAGCTTTCGCTTATGGCCATACCACCCTGAACACGCCCGATCTCGTCTGATCTCGGAAGCTAAGCAGGGTTGGGCTTGGTTAGTACTTGGATGGGAGACCGCCTGGGAATACCATGTGCTGTAAGCTTTTTTGTCTTAAAAAAAAAAAAAAAAAAAAAAGAGTGTATGAATGTAATAAATAGCCTGAACTTGGCAGCAGCTTTTTTGTTTTACTTCAAAAGTATACTAACATTTTAAATAGCCCCCTCTTGGCAGCAGCTTTCGCTTATGGCCATACCACCCTGAACACGCCCGATCTCGTCTGATCTCGGAAGCTAAGCAGGGTTGGGCTTGGTTAGTACTTGGATGGGAGACCGCCTGGGAATACCAGGTGCTGTAAGCTTTTTTGTCTTAAAAAAAAAAAAAAAAAAAAGAGTGTATGAATGTAATAAATAGCCTGAACTTGGCAGCAGCTTTTTTGTTTTACTTCAAAAGTATACTAACATTTTAAATAGCCCCCTCTTGGCAGCAGCTTTCGCTTATTGCCATACCACCCTGAACACGCCCGATCTCGTCTGATCTCGGAAGCTAAGCAGGGTTGGGCTTGGTTAGTACTTGGATGGGAGACCGCCTGGGAATACCAGGTGCTGTAAGCATTTTTGTCCTAAAAAAAAAAAAGAGTGTATGAATGTAATAAATAGCCTGAACTTGGCAGCAGCTTTTTTGTTTTACTTCAAAAGTATACTAACATTTTAAATAGCCCCCTCTTGGCAGCAGCTTTCGCTTATGGCCATACCACCCTGAACACGCCCGATCTCGTCTGATCTCAGAAGCTAAGCAGGGTTGGGCCTGGTTAGTACTTGGATGGGAGACCGCCTGGGAATACCAGGTGCTGTAAGCACTTTTGTCTTAAAAAAAAAAAAAAAAAAAAAAAAAAAAAAGTGTATGAATGTAATAAATAGCCTGAACTTGGCAGCAGCTTTTTTGTTTTACTTCAAAAGTATACTAACATTTTAAATAGCCCCCTCTTGGCAGCAGCTTTCGCTTATTGCCATACCACCCTGAACACGCCCGATCTCGTCTGATCTCGGAAGCTAAGCAGGGTTGGGCTTGGTTAGTACTTGGATGGGAGACCGCCTGGGAATACCAGGTGCTGTAAGCATTTTTGTCCTAAAAAAAAAAAAGAGTGTATGAATGTAATAAATAGCCTGAACTTGGCAGCAGCTTTTTTGTTTTACTTCAAAAGTATACTAACATTTTAAATAGCCCCATCTTGGCAGCAGCTTTCGCTTATGGCCATACCACCCTGAACACGCCCGATCTCGTCTGATCTCGGAAGCTAAGCAGGGTTGGGCTTGGTTAGTACTTGGATGGGAGACCGCCTGGGAATACCAGGTGCTGTAAGCTTTTTTGTCTTAAAAAAAAAAAAAAAAAAAAAGAGTGTATGAATGTAATAAATAGCCTGAACTTGGCAGCAGCTTTTTTGTTTTACTTCAAAAGTATACTAACATTTTAAATAGCCCCCTCTTGGCAGCAGCTTTCGCTTATGGCCATACCACCCTGAACACGCCCGATCTCGTCTGATCTCGGAAGCTAAGCAGGGTTGGGCCTGGTTAGTACTTGGATGGGAGACCGCCTGGGAATACCATGTGCTGTAAGCTTTTTTGTCTTAAAAAAAAAAAAAAAAAAAAAGAGTGTATGAATGTAATAAATAGCCTGAACTTGGCAGCAGCTTTTTTGTTTTACTTCAAAAGTATACTAACATTTTAAATAGCCCCCTCTTGGCAGCAGCTTTCGCTTATTGCCATACCACCCTGAACACGCCCGATCTCGTCTGATCTCGGAAGCTAAGCAGGGTTGGGCTTGGTTAGTACTTGGATGGGAGACCGCCTGGGAATACCAGGTGCTGTAAGCATTTTTGTCCTAAAAAAAAAAAAGAGTGTATGAATGTAATAAATAGCCTGAACTTGGCAGCAGCTTTTTTGTTTTACTTCAAAAGTATACTAACATTTTAAATAGCCCCCTCTTGGCAGCAGCTTTCGCTTATGGCCATACCACCCTGAACACGCCCGATCTCGTCTGATCTCGGAAGCTAAGCAGGGTTGGGCTTGGTTAGTACTTGGATGGGAGACCGCCTGGGAATACCATGTGCTGTAAGCTTTTTTGTCTTAAAAAAAAAAAAAAAAAAAAAAGAGTGTATGAATGTAATAAATAGCCTGAACTTGGCAGCAGCTTTTTTGTTTTACTTCAAAAGTATACTAACATTTTAAATAGCCCCCTCTTGGCAGCAGCTTTCGCTTATGGCCATACCACCCTGAACACGCCCGATCTCGTCTGATCTCGGAAGCTAAGCAGGGTTGGGCTTGGTTAGTACTTGGATGGGAGACCGCCTGGGAATACCAGGTGCTGTAAGCTTTTTTGTCTTAAAAAAAAAAAAAAAAAAAAAGAGTGTATGAATGTAATAAATAGCCTGAACTTGGCAGCAGCTTTTTTGTTTTACTTCAAAAGTATACTAACATTTTAAATAGCCCCCTCTTGGCAGCAGCTTTCGCTTATTGCCATACCACCCTGAACACGCCCGATCTCGTCTGATCTCGGAAGCTAAGCAGGGTTGGGCTTGGTTAGTACTTGGATGGGAGACCGCCTGGGAATACCAGGTGCTGTAAGCATTTTTGTCCTAAAAAAAAAAAAGAGTGTATGAATGTAATAAATAGCCTGAACTTGGCAGCAGCTTTTTTGTTTTACTTCAAAAGTATACTAACATTTTAAATAGCCCCCTCTTGGCAGCAGCTTTCGCTTATGGCCATACCACCCTGAACACGCCCGATCTCGTCTGATCTCAGAAGCTAAGCAGGGTTGGGCCTGGTTAGTACTTGGATGGGAGACCGCCTGGGAATACCATGTGCTGTAAGCTTTTTTGTCTTAAAAAAAAAAAAAAAAAAAAAAAGAGTGTATGAATGTAATAAATAGCCTGAACTTGGCAGCAGCTTTTTTGTTTTACTTCAAAAGTATACTAACATTTTAAATAGCCCCCTCTTTGCAGCAGCTTTCGCTTATGGCCATACCACCCTGAACACGCCCGATCTCGTCCGATCTCAGAAGCTAAGCAGCGTTGGACCTGGTTAGTACTTGGATGGGAGACCGCTTGGGAATACCATGTGCTGTAAGCTTTTTTGTCTTAAAAAAAAAAAAAAAAAAAAAAGAGTGTATGAATGTAATAAATAGCCTGAACTTGGCAGCAGCTTTTTTGTTTTACTTCAAAAGTATACTAACATTTTAAATAGCCCCCTCTTGGCAGCAGCTTTCGCTTATTGCCATACCACCCTGAACACGCCCGATCTCGTCTGATCTCGGAAGCTAAGCAGGGTTGGGCTTGGTTAGTACTTGGATGGGAGACCGCCTGGGAATACCAGGTGCTGTAAGCATTTTTGTCCTAAAAAAAAAAAAAAAAAAAAAGAGTGTATGAATGTAATAAATAGCCTGAACTTGGCAGCAGCTTTTTTGTTTTACTTCAAAAGTATACTAACATTTTAAATAGCCCCCTCTTGGCAGCAGCTTTCGCTTATGGCCATACCACCCTGAACACGCCCGATCTCGTCTGATCTCGGAAGCTAAGCAGGGTTGGGCTTGGTTAGTACTTGGATGGGAGACCGCCTGGGAATACCAGGTGCTGTAAGGATTTTTGTCCTAAAAAAAAAAAGTGTATGAATGTAATAAATAGCCTGAACTTGGCAGCAGCTTTTTTGTTTTACTTCAAAAGTATACTAACATTTTAAATAGCCCCCTCTTGGCAGCAGCTTTCGCTTATGGCCATACCACCCTGAACACGCCCGATCTCGTCTGATCTCGGAAGCTAAGCAGGGTTGGGCCTGGTTAGTACTTGGATGGGAGACCGCCTGGGAATACCAGGTGCTGTAAGCTTTTTTGTCTTAAAAAAAAAAAAAAAAAAAAAGAGTGTATGAATGTAATAAATAGCCTGAACATGGCAGCAGCTTTTTTGTTTTACTTCAAAAGTATACTAACATTTTAAATAGCCCCCTCTTGGCAGCAGCTTTCACTTATTGCCATACCACCCTGAACACGCCCGATCTCGTCTGATCTCGGAAGCTAAGCAGGGTTGGGCTTGGTTAGTACTTGGATGGGAGACCGCCTGGGAATACCAGGTGCTGTAAGCATTTTTGTCCTAAAAAAAAAAAAGAGTGTATGAATGTAATAAATAGCCTGAACTTGGCAGCAGCTTTTTTGTTTTACTTCAAAAGTATACTAACATTTTAAATAGCCCCCTCTTGGCAGCAGCTTTCGCTTATGGCCATACCACCCTGAACACGCCCGATCTCGTCTGATCTCGGAAGCTAAGCAGGGTTGGGCTTGGTTAGTACTTGGATGGGAGACCGCCTGGGAATACCAGGTGCTGTAAGCATTTTTGTCCTAAAAAAAAAAAGAGTGTATGAATGTAATAAATAGCCTGAACTTGGCAGCAGCTTTTTTGTTTTACTTCAAAAGTATACTAACATTTTAAATAGCCCCCTCTTGGCAGCAGCTTTCGCTTATGGCCATACCACCCTGAACACGCCCGATCTCGTCTGATCTCGGAAGCTAAGCAGGGTTGGGCTTGGTTAGTACTTGGATGGGAGACCGCCTGGGAATACCATGTGCTGTAAGCTTTTTTGTCTTAAAAAAAAAAAAAAAAAAAAAAAGAGTGTATGAATGTAATAAATAGCCTGAACTTGGCAGCAGCTTTTTTGTTTTACTTCAAAAGTATACTAACATTTTAAATAGCCCCCTCTTTGCAGCAGCTTTCGCTTATGGCCATACCACCCTGAACACGCCCGATCTCGTCCGATCTCAGAAGCTAAGCAGCGTTGGACCTGGTTAGTACTTGGATGGGAGACCGCTTGGGAATACCATGTGCTGTAAGCTTTTTTGTCTTAAAAAAAAAAAAAAAAAAAAAAAGAGTGTATGAATGTAATAAATAGCCTGAACTTGGCAGCAGCTTTTTTGTTTTACTTCAAAAGTATACTAACATTTTAAATAGCCCCCTCTTGGCAGCAGCTTTCGCTTATTGCCATACCACCCTGAACACGCCCGATCTCGTCTGATCTCGGAAGCTAAGCAGGGTTGGGCTTGGTTAGTACTTGGATGGGAGACCGCCTGGGAATACCAGGTGCTGTAAGCATTTTTGTCCTAAAAAAAAAAAAAAAAAAAAAGAGTGTATGAATGTAATAAATAGCCTGAACTTGGCAGCAGCTTTTTTGTTTTACTTCAAAAGTATACTAACATTTTAAATAGCCCCCTCTTGGCAGCAGCTTTCGCTTATGGCCATACCACCCTGAACACGCCCGATCTCGTCTGATCTCGGAAGCTAAGCAGGGTTGGGCTTGGTTAGTACTTGGATGGGAGACCGCCTGGGAATACCAGGTGCTGTAAGCATTTTTGTCCTAAAAAAAAAAAGAGTGTATGAATGTAATAAATAGCCTGAACTTGGCAGCAGCTTTTTTGTTTTACTTCAAAAGTATACTAACATTTTAAATAGCCCCCTCTTGGCAGCAGCTTTCGCTTATGGCCATACCACCCTGAACACGCCCGATCTCGTCTGATCTCGGAAGCTAAGCAGGGTTGGGCCTGGTTAGTACTTGGATGGGAGACCGCCTGGGAATACCAGGTGCTGTAAGCACTTTTGTCTTAAAAAAAAAAAAAAAAAAAAAAAAAGAGTGTATGAATGTAATAAATAGCCTGAACTTGGCAGCAGCTTTTTTGTTTTACTTCAAAAGTATACTAACATTTTAAATAGCCCCCTCTTGGCAGCAGCTTTCGCTTATGGCCATACCACCCTGAACACGCCCGATCTCGTCTGATCTCGGAAGCTAAGCAGGGTTGGGCTTGGTTAGTACTTGGATGGGAGACCGCCTGGGAATACCATGTGCTGTAAGCTTTTTTGTCTTAAAAAAAAAAAAAAAAAAAAAGAGTGTATGAATGTAATAAATAGCCTGAACTTGGCAGCAGCTTTTTTGTTTTACTTCAAAAGTATACTAACATTTTAAATAGCCCCCTCTTGGCAGCAGCTTTCGCTTATGGCCATACCACCCTGAACACGCCCGATCTCGTCTGATCTCGGAAGCTAAGCAGGGTTGGGCTTGGTTAGTACTTGGATGGGAGACCGCCTGGGAATACCAGGTGCTGTAAGCTTTTTTGTCTTAAAAAAAAAAAAAAAAAAAAAGAGTGTATGAATGTAATAAATAGCCTGAACTTGGCAGCAGCTTTTTTGTTTTACTTCAAAAGTATACTAACATTTTAAATAGCCCCCTCTTGGCAGCAGCTTTCGCTTATGGCCATACCACCCTGAACACGCCCGATCTCGTCTGATCTCGGAAGCTAAGCAGGGTTGGGCTTGGTTAGTACTTGGATGGGAGACCGCCTGGGAATACCAGGTGCTGTAAGCATTTTTGTCCTAAAAAAAAAAAAGAGTGTATGAATGTAATAAATAGCCTGAACTTGGCAGCAGCTTTTTTGTTTTACTTCAAAAGTATACTAACATTTTAAATAGCCCCCTCTTGGCAGCAGCTTTCGCTTATGGCCATACCACCCTGAACACGCCCGATCTCGTCTGATCTCAGAAGCTAAGCAGGGTTGGGCCTGGTTAGTACTTGGATGGGAGACCGCCTGGGAATACCAGGTGCTGTAAGCACTTTTGTCTTAAAAAAAAAAAAAAAAAAAAAAAAAAAAAGTGTATGAATGTAATAAATAGCCTGAACTTGGCAGCAGCTTTTTTGTTTTACTTCAAAAGTATACTAACATTTTAAATAGCCCCCTCTTGGCAGCAGCTTTCGCTTATTGCCATACCACCCTGAACACGCCCGATCTCGTCTGATCTCGGAAGCTAAGCAGGGTTGGGCTTGGTTAGTACTTGGATGGGAGACCGCCTGGGAATACCAGGTGCTGTAAGCATTTTTGTCCTAAAAAAAAAAAAGAGTGTATGAATGTAATAAATAGCCTGAACTTGGCAGCAGCTTTTTTGTTTTACTTCAAAAGTATACTAACATTTTAAATAGCCCCATCTTGGCAGCAGCTTTCGCTTATGGCCATACCACCCTGAACACGCCCGATCTCGTCTGATCTCGGAAGCTAAGCAGGGTTGGGCTTGGTTAGTACTTGGATGGGAGACCGCCTGGGAATACCAGGTGCTGTAAGCTTTTTTGTCTTAAAAAAAAAAAAAA
>JBAPCB010000101.1:1942500-1945000 GCA_039654105.1 Coreius guichenoti
CCAGGTGCTGTAAGCATTTTTGTCCTAAAAAAAAAAAGAGTGTATGAATGTAATAAATAGCCTGAACTTGGCAGCAGCTTTTTTGTTTTACTTCAAAAGTATACTAACATTTTAAATAGCCCCCTCTTGGCAGCAGCTTTCGCTTATGGCCATACCACCCTGAACACGCCCGATCTCGTCTGATCTCGGAAGCTAAGCAGGGTTGGGCTTGGTTAGTACTTGGATGGGAGACCGCCTGGGAATACCAGGTGCTGTAAGCATTTTTGTCCTAAAAAAAAAAAAAAAAAAAAAAAGAGTGTATGAATGTAATAAATATCCTGAACTTGGCAGCAGCTTTTTTGTTTTACTTCAAAAGTATACTAACATTTTAAATAGCCCCCTCTTGGCAGCAGCTTTCGCTTATTGCCATACCACCCTGAACACGCCCGATCTCGTCTGATCTCGGAAGCTAAGCAGGGTTGGGCTTGGTTAGTACTTGGATGGGAGACCGCCTGGGAATACCAGGTGCTGTAAGCATTTTTGTCCTAAAAAAAAAAAAAAAAAAAAAAAGAGTGTATGAATGTAATAAATAGCCTGAACTTGGCAGCAGCTTTTTTGTTTTACTTCAAAAGTATACTAACATTTTAAATAGCCCCCTCTTGGCAGCAGCTTTCGCTTATGGCCATACCACCCTGAACACGCCCGATCTCGTCTGATCTCGGAAGCTAAGCAGGGTTGGGCTTGGTTAGTACTTGGATGGGAGACCGCCTGGGAATACCAGGTGCTGTAAGCATTTTTGTCCTAAAAAAAAAAAGAGTGTATGAATGTAATAAATAGCCTGAACTTGGCAGCAGCTTTTTTGTTTTACTTCAAAAGTATACTAACATTTTAAATAGCCCCCTCTTGGCAGCAGCTTTCGCTTATGGCCATACCACCCTGAACACGCCCGATCTCGGAAGCTAAGCAGGGTTGGGCTTGGTTAGTACTTGGATGGGAGACCGCCTGGGAATACCATGTGCTGTAAGCTTTTTTGTCTTAAAAAAAACAAAAACAAAAAAAAGAGTGTATGAATGTAATAAATAGCCTGAACTTGGCAGCAGCTTTTTTGTTTTACTTCAAAAGTATACTAACATTTTAAATAGCCCCCTCTTGGCAGCAGCTTTCGCTTATGGCCATACCTCCCTGAACACGCCCGATCTCGTCTGATCTCGGAAGCTAAGCAGGGTTGGGCCTAGTTAGTACTTGGATGGGAGACCGCCTGGGAATACCAGGTGCTGTAAGCATTTTTGTCCTAAAAAAAAAAAAAAAAAAAAGAGTGTATGAATGTAATAAATAGCCTGAACTTGGCAGCAGCTTTTTTGTTTTACTTCAAAAGTATACTAACATTTTAAATAGCCCCCTCTTGGCAGCAGCTTTCGCTTATGGCCATACCACCCTGAACACGCCCGATCTCGTCTGATCTCGGAAGCTAAGCAGGGTTGGGCTTGGTTAGTACTTGGATGGGATCCCGCCTGGGAATAACAGGTGCTGTAAGCATTTTTGTCCTAAAAAAAAAAAAGAGTGTATGAATGTAATAAATAGCCTGAACTTGGCAGCAGCTTTTTTGTTTTACTTCAAAAGTATACTAACATTTTAAATAGCCCCCTCTTGGCAGCAGCTTTCGCTTATGGCCATACCACCCTGAACACGCCCGATCTCGTCTGATCTCGGAAGCTAAGCAGGGTTGGGCCTGGTTAGTACTTGGATGGGAGACCGCCTGGGAATACCAGGTGCTGTAAGCATTTTTGTCTTAAAAAAAAAAAAAAAAAAAAAAGAGTGTATGAATGTAATAAATAGCCTGAACTTGGCAGCAGCTTTTTTGTTTTACTTCAAAAGTATACTAACATTTTAAATAGCCCCCTCTTGGCAGCAGCTTTCGCTTATGGCCATACCACCCTGAACACGCCCGATCTCGTCTGATCTCGGAAGCTAAGCAGGGTTGGGCTTGGTTAGTACTTGGATGGGAGACCGCCTGGGAATAACAGGTGCTGTAAGCATTTTTGTCCTAAAAAAAAAAAGAGTGTATGAATGTAATAAATAGCCTGAACTTGGCAGCAGCTTTTTTGTTTTACTTCAAAAGTATACTAACATTTTAAATAGCCCCCTCTTGGCAGCAGCTTTCGCTTATGGCCATACCTCCCTGAACACGCCCGATCTCGTCTGATCTCGGAAGCTAAGCAGGGTTGGGCCTGGTTAGTACTTGGATGGGAGACCGCCTGGGAATACCAGGTGCTGTAAGCATTTTTGTCCTAAAAAAAAAAAAGAGTGTATGAATGTAATAAATAGCCTGAACTTGGCAGCAGCTTTTTTGTTTTACTTCAAAAGTATACTAACATTTTAAATAGCCCCCTCTTGGCAGCAGCTTTCGCTTATGGCCATACCACCCTGAACACGCCCGATCTCGTCTGATCTCGGAAGCTAAGCAGGGTTGGGCTTGGTTAGTACTTGGATGGGAGACCGCCTGGGAATACCAGGTGCTGTA
>JBAPCB010000101.1:2072500-2080000 GCA_039654105.1 Coreius guichenoti
AATGTAATAAATAGCCTGAACTTGGCAGCAGCTTTTTTGTTTTACTTCAAAAGTATACTAACATTTTAAATAGCCCCCTCTTGGCAGCGGCTTACGCTTATGGCCATACCACCCTGAACACGCCCGATCTCGTCTGATCTCGGAAGCTAAGCAGGGTTGGGCTTGGTTAGTACTTGGATGGGAGACCGCCTGGGAATACCAGGTGCTGTAAGCTTTTTTGTCTTAAAAAAAAAAAAAAAAAAAAAAGAGTGTATGAATGTAATAAATAGCCTGAACTTGGCAGCAGCTTTTTTGTTTTACTTCAAAAGTATACTAACATTTTAAATAGCCCCCTCTTGGCAGCAGCTTTCGCTTATGGCCATACCACCCTGAACACGCCCGATCTCGTCTGATCTCGGAAGCTAAGCAGGGTTGGGCCTGGTTAGTACTTGGATGGGAGACCGCCTGGGAATACCAGGTGCTGTAAGCATTTTTGTCCTAAAAAAAAAAAGAGTGTATGAATGTAATAAATAGCCTGAACTTGGCAGCAGCTTTTTTGTTTTACTTCAAAAGTATACTAACATTTTAAATAGCCCCCTCTTGGCAGCAGCTTTCGCTTATGGCCATACCACCCTGAACACGCCCGATCTCGTCTGATCTCGGAAGCTAAGCAGGGTTGGGCTTGGTTAGTACTTGGATGGGAGACCGCCTGGGAATACCAGGTGCTGTAAGCATTTTTGTCCTAAAAAAAAAAAGAGTGTATGAATGTAATAAATAGCCTGAACTTGGCAGCAGCTTTTTTGTTTTACTTCAAAAGTATACTAACATTTTAAATAGCCCCCTCTTGGCAGCAGCTTTCGCTTATGGCCATACCACCCTGAACACGCCCGATCTCGTCTGATCTCGGAAGCTAAGCAGGGTTGGGCCTGGTTAGTACTTGGATGGGAGACCGCCTGGGAATACCAGGTGCTGTAAGCATTTTTGTCCTAAAAAAAAAAAAAAAAAAAAGAGTGTATGAATGTAATAAATAGCCTGAACTTGGCAGCAGCTTTTTTGTTTTACTTCAAAAGTATACTAACATTTTAAATAGCCCCCTCTTGGCAGCAGCTTTCGCTTATGGCCATACCACCCTGAACACGCCCGATCTCGTCTGATCTCGGAAGCTAAGCAGGGTTGGGCTTGGTTAGTACTTGGATGGGAGACCGCCTGGGAATAACAGGTGCTGTAAGCATTTTTGTCCTAAAAAAAAAAAGAGTGTATGAATGTAATAAATAGCCTGAACTTGGCAGCAGCTTTTTTGTTTTACTTCAAAAGTATACTAACATTTTAAATAGCCCCCTCTTGGCAGCAGCTTTCGCTTATGGCCATACCTCCCTGAACACGCCCGATCTCGTCTGATCTCGGAAGCTAAGCAGGGTTGGGCCTGGTTAGTACTTGGATGGGAGACCGCCTGGGAATACCAGGTGCTGTAAGCATTTTTGTCCTAAAAAAAAAAAAGAGTGTATGAATGTAATAAATAGCCTGAACTTGGCAGCAGCTTTTTTGTTTTACTTCAAAAGTATACTAACATTTTAAATAGCCCCCTCTTGGCAGCAGCTTTCGCTTATGGCCATACCACCCTGAACACGCCCGATCTCGTCTGATCTCGGAAGCTAAGCAGGGTTGGGCTTGGTTAGTACTTGGATGGGAGACCGCCTGGGAATACCAGGTGCTGTAAGCATTTTTGTCCTAAAAAAAAAAAGAGTGTATGAATGTAATAAATAGCCTGAACTTGGCAGCAGCTTTTTTGTTTTACTTCAAAAGTATACTAACATTTTAAATAGCCCCCTCTTGGCAGCAGCTTTCGCTTATGGCCATACCACCCTGAACACGCCCGATCTCGTCTGATCTCGGAAGCTAAGCAGGGTTGGGCCTGGTTAGTACTTGGATGGGAGACCGCCTGGGAATACCAGGTGCTGTAAGCATTTTTGTCTTAAAAAAAAAAAGAGTGTATGAATGTAATAAATAGCCTGAACTTGGCAGCAGCTTTTTTGTTTTACTTCAAAAGTATACTAACATTTTAAATAGCCCCCACTTGGCAGCAGCTTTCGCTTATGGCCATACCACCCTGAACACGCCCGATCTCGTCTGATCTCGGAAGCTAAGCAGGGTTGGGCTTGGTTAGTACTTGGATGGGAGACCGCCTGGGAATACCAGGTGCTGTAAGCATTTTTGTCCTAAAAAAAAAAAGAGTGTATGAATGTAATAAATAGCCTGAACTTGGCAGCAGCTTTTTTGTTTTACTTCAAAAGTATACTAACATTTTAAATAGCCCCCTCTTGGCAGCAGCTTTCGCTTATGGCCATACCACCCTGAACACGCCCGATCTCGGAAGCTAAGCAGGGTTGGGCTTGGTTAGTACTTGGATGGGAGACCGCCTGGGAATACCATGTGCTGTAAGCTTTTTTGTCTTAAAAAAAACAAAAACAAAAAAAAGAGTGTATGAATGTAATAAATAGCCTGAACTTGGCAGCAGCTTTTTTGTTTTACTTCAAAAGTATACTAACATTTTAAATAGCCCCCTCTTGGCAGCAGCTTTCGCTTATGGCCATACCACCCTGAACACGCCCGATCTCGTCTGATCTCGGAAGCTAAGCAGGGTTGGGCTTAGTTAGTACTTGGATGGGAGACCGCCTGGGAATACCAGGTGCTGTAAGCATTTTTGTCCTAAAAAAAAAAGAGTGTATGAATGTAATAAATAGCCTGAACTTGGCAGCAGCTTTTTTGTTTTACTTCAAAAGTATACTAACATTTTAAATAGCCCCCTCTTGGCAGCAGCTTTCGCTTATGGCCATACCACCCTGAACACGCCCGATCTCGTCTGATCTCGGAAGCTAAGCAGGGTTGGGCTTGGTTAGTACTTGGATGGGAGACCGCCTGGGAATACCAGGTGCTGTAAGCATTTTTGTCCTAAAAAAAAAAGAGTGTATGAATGTAATAAATAGCCTGAACTTGGCAGCAGCTTTTTTGTTTTACTTCAAAAGTATACTAACATTTTAAATAGCCCCCTCTTGGCAGCAGCTTTCGCTTATGGCCATACCACCCTGAACACGCCCGATCTCGTCTGATCTCGGAAGCTAAGCAGGGTTGGGCCTGGTTAGTACTTGGATGGGAGACCGCCTGGGAATACCAGGTGCTGTAAGCATTTTTGTCCTAAAAAAAAAAAAAAAAAAAAGAGTGTATGAATGTAATAAATAGCCTGAACTTGGCAGCAGCTTTTTTGTTTTACTTCAAAAGTATACTAACATTTTAAATAGCCCCCTCTTGGCAGCAGCTTTCGCTTATGGCCATACCACCCTGAACACGCCCGATCTCGTCTGATCTCGGAAGCTAAGCAGGGTTGGGCTTGGTTAGTACTTGGATGGGAGACCGCCTGGGAATAACAGGTGCTGTAAGCATTTTTGTCCTAAAAAAAAAAAGAGTGTATGAATGTAATAAATAGCCTGAACTTGGCAGCAGCTTTTTTGTTTTACTTCAAAAGTATACTAACATTTTAAATAGCCCCCTCTTGGCAGCAGCTTTCGCTTATGGCCATACCTCCCTGAACACGCCCGATCTCGTCTGATCTCGGAAGCTAAGCAGGGTTGGGCCTGGTTAGTACTTGGATGGGAGACCGCCTGGGAATACCAGGTGCTGTAAGCATTTTTGTCCTAAAAAAAAAAAAGAGTGTATGAATGTAATAAATAGCCTGAACTTGGCAGCAGCTTTTTTGTTTTACTTCAAAAGTATACTAACATTTTAAATAGCCCCCTCTTGGCAGCAGCTTTCGCTTATGGCCATACCACCCTGAACACGCCCGATCTCGTCTGATCTCGGAAGCTAAGCAGGGTTGGGCTTGGTTAGTACTTGGATGGGAGACCGCCTGGGAATACCAGGTGCTGTAAGCATTTTTGTCCTAAAAAAAAAAAGAGTGTATGAATGTAATAAATAGCCTGAACTTGGCAGCAGCTTTTTTGTTTTACTTCAAAAGTATACTAACATTTTAAATAGCCCCCTCTTGGCAGCAGCTTTCGCTTATGGCCATACCACCCTGAACACGCCCGATCTCGTCTGATCTCGGAAGCTAAGCAGGGTTGGGCCTGGTTAGTACTTGGATGGGAGACCGCCTGGGAATACCAGGTGCTGTAAGCATTTTTGTCTTAAAAAAAAAAAGAGTGTATGAATGTAATAAATAGCCTGAACTTGGCAGCAGCTTTTTTGTTTTACTTCAAAAGTATACTAACATTTTAAATAGCCCCCACTTGGCAGCAGCTTTCGCTTATGGCCATACCACCCTGAACACGCCCGATCTCGTCTGATCTCGGAAGCTAAGCAGGGTTGGGCTTGGTTAGTACTTGGATGGGAGACCGCCTGGGAATACCAGGTGCTGTAAGCATTTTTGTCCTAAAAAAAAAAAGAGTGTATGAATGTAATAAATAGCCTGAACTTGGCAGCAGCTTTTTTGTTTTACTTCAAAAGTATACTAACATTTTAAATAGCCCCCTCTTGGCAGCAGCTTTCGCTTATGGCCATACCACCCTGAACACGCCCGATCTCGGAAGCTAAGCAGGGTTGGGCTTGGTTAGTACTTGGATGGGAGACCGCCTGGGAATACCATGTGCTGTAAGCTTTTTTGTCTTAAAAAAAACAAAAACAAAAAAAAGAGTGTATGAATGTAATAAATAGCCTGAACTTGGCAGCAGCTTTTTTGTTTTACTTCAAAAGTATACTAACATTTTAAATAGCCCCCTCTTGGCAGCAGCTTTCGCTTATGGCCATACCACCCTGAACACGCCCGATCTCGTCTGATCTCGGAAGCTAAGCAGGGTTGGGCTTAGTTAGTACTTGGATGGGAGACCGCCTGGGAATACCAGGTGCTGTAAGCATTTTTGTCCTAAAAAAAAAAGAGTGTATGAATGTAATAAATAGCCTGAACTTGGCAGCAGCTTTTTTGTTTTACTTCAAAAGTATACTAACATTTTAAATAGCCCCCTCTTGGCAGCAGCTTTCGCTTATGGCCATACCACCCTGAACACGCCCGATCTCGTCTGATCTCGGAAGCTAAGCAGGGTTGGGCTTGGTTAGTACTTGGATGGGAGACCGCCTGGGAATACCAGGTGCTGTAAGCATTTTTGTCCTAAAAAAAAAAAAAAAAAAAAAGAGTGTATGAATGTAATAAATAGCCTGAACTTGGCAGCAGCTTTTTTGTTTTACTTCAAAAGTATACTAACATTTTAAATAGCCCCCTCTTGGCAGCAGCTTTCGCTTATGGCCATACCACCCTGAACACGCCCGATCTCGGAAGCTAAGCAGGGTTGGGCTTGGTTAGTACTTGGATGGGAGACCGCCTGGGAATACCATGTGCTGTATGATTTTTTTTGTCTTAAAAAAAACAAAAACAAAAAAAAGAGTGTATGAATGTAATAAATAGCCTGAACTTGGCAGCAGCTTTTTTGTTTTACTTCAAAAGTATACTAACATTTTAAATAGCCCCCTCTTGGCAGCAGCTTTCGCTTATGGCCATACCACCCTGAACACGCCCGATCTCGTCTGATCTCGGAAGCTAAGCAGGGTTGGGCTTAGTTAGTACTTGGATGGGAGACCGCCTGGGAATACCAGGTGCTGTAAGCATTTTTGTCCTAAAAAAAAAAAAGAGTGTATGAATGTAATAAATAGCCTGAACTTGGCAGCAGCTTTTTTGTTTTACTTCAAAAGTATACTAACATTTTAAATAGCCCCCTCTTGGCAGCAGCTTTCGCTTATGGCCATACCACCCTGAACACGCCCGATCTCGTCTGATCTCGGAAGCTAAGCAGGGTTGGGCTTGGTTAGTACTTGGATGGGAGTCCGCCTGGGAATACCAGGTGCTGTAAGCATTTTTGTCCTAAAAAAAAAAAGAGTGTATGAATGTAATAAATAGCCTGAACTTGGCAGCAGCTTTTTTGTTTTACTTCAAAAGTATACTAAAATTTTAAATAGCCCCCTCTTGGCAGCAGCTTTCGCTTATGGCCATACCACCCTGAACACGCCCGATCTCGTCTGATCTCGGAAGCTAAGCAGGGTTGGGCCTGGTTAGTACTTGGATGGGAGACCGCCTGGGAATACCAGGTGCTGTAAGCATTTTTGTACTAAAAAAAAAAAGAGTGTATGAATGTAATAAATAGCCTGAACTTGGCAGCAGCTTTTTTGTTTTACTTCAAAAGTATACTAACATTTTAAATAGCCCCCTCTTGGCAGCAGCTTTCGCTTATGGCCATACCACCCTGAACACGCCCGATCTCGTCTGATCTCGGAAGCTAAGCAGGGTTGGGCTTGGTTAGTACTTGGATGGGAGACCGCCTGGGAATACCAGGTGCTGTAAGCATTTTTGTCTTAAAAAAAAAAGAGTGTATGAATGTAATAAATAGCCTGAACTTGGCAGCAGCTTTTTTGTTTTACTTCAAAAGTATACTAACATTTTAAATAGCCCCCTCTTGGCAGCAGCTTTCGCTTATGGCCATACCACCCTGAACACGCCCGATCTCGTCTGATCTCGGAAGCTAAGCAGGGTTGGGCCTGGTTAGTACTTGGATGGGAGACCGCCTGGGAATACCAGGTGCTGTAAGCATTTTTGTCCTAAAAAAAAAAAAGAGTGTATGAATGTAATAAATAGCCTGAACTTGGCAGCAGCTTTTTTGTTTTACTTCAAAAGTATACTAACATTTTAAATAGCCCCCTCTTGGCAGCAGCTTTCGCTTATGGCCATACCACCCTGAACACGCCCGATCTCGTCTGATCTCGGAAGCTAAGCAGGGTTGGGCTTGGTTAGTACTTGGATGGGAGACCGCCTGGGAATACCAGGTGCTGTAAGCATTTTTGTCCTAAAAAAAAAAAGAGTGTATGAATGTAATAAATAGCCTGAACTTGGCAGCAGCTTTTTTGTTTTACTTCAAAAGTATACTAACATTTTAAATAGCCCCCTCTTGGCAGCAGCTTTCGCTTATGGCCATACCACCCTGAACACGCCCGATCTCGTCTGATCTCGGAAGCTAAGCAGGGTTGGGCCTGGTTAGTACTTGGATGGGAGACCGCCTGGGAATACCAGGTGCTGTAAGCATTTTTGTCTTAAAAAAAAAAAGAGTGTATGAATGTAATAAATAGCCTGAACTTGGCAGCAGCTTTTTTGTTTTACTTCAAAAGTATACTAACATTTTAAATAGCCCCCACTTGGCAGCAGCTTTCGCTTATGGCCATACCACCCTGAACACGCCCGATCTCGTCTGATCTCGGAAGCTAAGCAGGGTTGGGCTTGGTTAGTACTTGGATGGGAGACCGCCTGGGAATACCAGGTGCTGTAAGCATTTTTGTCCTAAAAAAAAAAAGAGTGTATGAATGTAATAAATAGCCTGAACTTGGCAGCAGCTTTTTTGTTTTACTTCAAAAGTATACTAACATTTTAAATAGCCCCCTCTTGGCAGCAGCTTTCGCTTATGGCCATACCACCCTGAACACGCCCGATCTCGG
>JBAPCB010000101.1:2085000-2087500 GCA_039654105.1 Coreius guichenoti
AAGCTAAGCAGGGTTGGGCTTGGTTAGTACTTGGATGGGAGACCGCCTGGGAATACCAGGTGCTGTAAGCATTTTTGTCCTAAAAAAAAAGAGTGTATGAATGTAATAAATAGCCTGAACTTGGCAGCAGCTTTTTTGTTTTACTTCAAAAGTATACTAACATTTTAAATAGCCCCCTCTTGGAAGCAGCTTTCGCTTATGGCCATACCACCCTGAACACGCCCGATCTCGTCTGATCTCGGAAGCTAAGCAGGGTTGGGCTTGGTTAGTACTTGGATGGGAGACCGCCTGGGAATACCAGGTGCTGTAAGCATTTTTGTCCTAAAAAAAAAGAGTGTATGAATGTAATAAATAGCCTGAACTTGGCAGCAGCTTTTTTGTTTTACTTCAAAAGTATACTAACATTTTAAATAGCCCCCTCTTGGCAGCAGCTTTCGCTTATGGCCATACCACCCTGAACACGCCCGATCTCGTCTGATCTCGGAAGCTAAGCAGGGTTGGGCTTGGTTAGTACTTGGATGGGAGACCGCCTGGGAATACCAGGTGCTGTAAGCATTTTTGTCCTAAAAAAAAAAAGAGTGTATGAATGTAATAAATAGCCTGAACTTGGCAGCAGCTTTTTTGTTTTACTTCAAAAGTATACTAACATTTTAAATAGCCCCCTCTTGGCAGCAGCTTTCGCTTATGGCCATACCACCCTGAACACGCCCGATCTCGTCTGATCTCGGAAGCTAAGCAGGGTTGGGCCTGGTTAGTACTTGGATGGGAGACCGCCTGGGAATACCATGTGCTGTAAGCATTTTTGTCTTAAAAAAAAAAAAAAAAAAAAAAAAGAGTGTATGAATGTAATAAATAGCCTGAACTTGGCAGCAGCTTTTTTGTTTTACTTCAAAAGTATACTAACATTTTAAATAGCCCCCTCTTGGCAGCAGCTTTCGCTTATTGCCATACCACCCTGAACACGCCCGATCTCGTCTGATCTCGGAAGCTAAGCAGGGTTGGGCTTGGTTAGTACTTGGATGGGAGACCGCCTGGGAATACCAGGTGCTGTAAGCATTTTTGTCCTAAAAAAAAAAAGAGTGTATGAATGTAATAAATAGCCTGAACTTGGCAGCAGCTTTTTTGTTTTACTTCAAAAGTATACTAACATTTTAAATAGCCCCCTCTTTGCAGCAGCTTTTGCTTATGGCCATACCACCCTGAACACGCCCGATCTCGTCTGATCTCGGAAGCTAAGCAGGGTTGGGCTTGGTTAGTACTTGGATGGGAGACCGCCTGGGAATACCAGGTGCTGTAAGCATTTTTGTCCTAAAAAAAAAAAAGAGTGTATGAATGTAATAAATAGCCTGAACTTGGCAGCAGCTTTTTTGTTTTACTTCAAAAGTATACTAACATTTTAAATAGCCCCCTCTTGGCAGCAGCTTTCGCTTATGGCCATACCACCCTGAACACGCCCGATCTCGTCTGATCTCGGAAGCTAAGCAGGGTTGGTCCTGGTTAGTACTTGGATGGGAGACCGCCTGGGAATACCTGGTGCTGTAAGTTTTTTTTGTCTAAAAAGAAAAAAGAGTGTATGAATGTAATAAATAGCCTGAACTTGGCAGCAGCTTTTTTGTTTTACTTCAAAAGTATACTAACATTTTAAATAGCCCCCTCTTGGCAGCAGCTTTCGCTTATGGCCATACCACCCTGAACACGCCCGATCTCGTCTGATCTCGGAAGCTAAGCAGGGTTGGGCCTGGTTAGTACTTGGATGGGAGACCGCCTGGGAATACCAGGTGCTGTAAGCATTTTTGTCCTAAAAAAAAAAAAGAGTGTATGAATGTAATAAATAGCCTGAACTTGGCAGCAGCTTTTTTGTTTTACTTCAAAAGTATACTAACATTTTAAATAGCCCCCTCTTGGCAGCAGCTTTCGCTTATGGCCATACCACCCTGAACACGCCCGATCTCGTCTGATCTCGGAAGCTAAGCAGGGTTGGGCCTGGTTAGTACTTGGATGGGAGACCGCCTGTGAATACCTGGTGCTGTAAGTTTTTTTTGTCTAAAAAAAAAAAAAAAAAAAAAAGAGTGTATGAATGTAATAAATAGCCTGAACTTGGCAGCAGCTTTTTTGTTTTACTTCAAAAGTATACTAACATTTTAAATAGCCCCCTCTTGGCAGCAGCTTTCGCTTATGGCCATACCACCCTGAACACGCCCGATCTCGTCTGATCTCGGAAGCTAAGCAGGGTTGGGCTTGGTTAGTACTTGGATGGGAGACCGCCTGGGAATACCAGGTGCTGTAAGCTTTTTTGTCTTAAAAAAAAAAAAAAAAAAAAAGAGTGTATGAATGTAATAAATAGCCTGAACTTGGCAGCAGCTTTTTTGTTTTACTTACAAAGTATAGTAACATTTTAAATAGTCCGCTCTTGGCAACAGCTTTTGCTTATGGCCATACCACCCTGAACACGCCCGATCTCGTCTGATCTCAGAAGCTAAACAGGGTTGGGCCTGGTTAG
>JBAPCB010000101.1:2137500-2142500 GCA_039654105.1 Coreius guichenoti
CGTCTGATCTCGGAAGCTAAGCAGGATTGGGCCTGGTTAGTACTTGGATGGGAGACCGCCTGGGAATAACAGGTGCTGTAAGCATTTTTGTCCTAAAAAAAAAAAGAGTGTATGAATGTAATAAATAGCCTGAACTTGGCAGCAGCTTTTTTGTTTTACTTCAAAAGTATACTAACATTTTAAATAGCCCCCTCTTGGCAGCAGCTTTCGCTTATGGCCATACCACCCTGAACACGCCCGATCTCGTCTGATCTCGGAAGCTAAGCAGGATTGGGCCTGGTTAGTACTTGGATGGGAGACCGCCTGGGAATACCAGGTGCTGTACGCATTTTTGTCTTAAAAAAAAAAAAAAAAAAAAAAAAGAGTGTATGAATGTAATAAATAGCCTGAACTTGGCAGCAGCTTTTTTGTTTTACTTCAAAAGTATACTAACATTTTAAATAGCCCCCTCTTGGCAGCAGCTTTCGCTTATGGCCATACCACCCTGAACACGCCCGATCTCGTCTGATCTCGGAAGCTAAGCAGGGTTGGGCTTGGTTAGTACTTGGATGGGAGACCGCCTGGGAATACCAGGTGCTGTAAGCATTTTTGTCTTAAAAAAAAAAGAGTGTATGAATGTAATAAATAGCCTGAACTTGGCAGCAGCTTTTTTGTTTTACTTCAAAAGTATACTAACATTTTAAATAGCCCCATCTTGGCAGCAGCTTTCGCTTATGGCCATACCACCCTGAACACGCCCGATCTCGTCTGATCTCGGAAGCTAAGTAGGTTTGGGCCTGGTTAGTACTTGGATGGGAGACCGCCTGGGAATACCAGGTGCTGTAAGCATTTTTGTCTTTAAAAAAAAAAAAAAAAAAAAAAAAAGAGTGTATGAATGTAATAAATAGCCTGAACTTGGCAGCAGCTTTTTTGTTTTACTTCAAAAGTATACTAACATTTTAAATAGCCCCCTCTTGGCAGCAGCTTTCGCTTATGGCCATACCACCCTGAACACGCCCGATCTCGTCTGATCTCGGAAGCTAAGCAGGGTTGGGCTTGGTTAGTACTTGGATGGGAGACCGCCTGGGAATACCAGGTGCTGTAAGCATTTTTGTCCTAAAAAAAAAAAGAGTGTATGAATGTAATAAATAGCCTGAACTTGGCAGCAGCTTTTTTGTTTTACTTCAAAAGTATACTAACATTTTAAATAGCCCCCTCTTGGCAGCAGCTTTCGCTTATGGCCATACCACCCTGAACACGCCCGATCTCGTCTGATCTCGGAAGCTAAGCAGGGTTGGGCTTGGTTAGTACTTGGATGGGAGACCGCCTGGGAATACCAGGTGCTGTAAGCATTTTTGTCCTAAAAAAAAAAAAAGAGTGTATGAATGTAATAAATAGCCTGAACTTGGCAGCAGCTTTTTTGTTTTACTTCAAAAGTATACTAACATTTTAAATAGCCCCCTCTTGGCAGCAGCTTTCGCTTATGGCCATACCACCCTGAACACGCCCGATCTCGTCTGATCTCGGAAGCTAAGCAGGGTTGGGCTTAGTTAGTACTTGGATGGGAGACCGCCTGGGAATACCAGGTGCTGTAAGCATTTTTGTCCTAAAAAAAAAAAAGAGTGTATGAATGTAATAAATAGCCTGAACTTGGCAGCAGCTTTTTTGTTTTACTTCAAAAGTATACTAACATTTTAAATAGCCCCCTCTTGGCAGCAGCTTTCGCTTATTGCCATACCACCCTGAACACGCCCGATCTCGTCTGATCTCGGAAGCTAAGCAGGGTTGGGCTTGGTTAGTACTTGGATGGGAGACCGCCTGGGAATACCAGGTGCTGTAAGCATTTTTGTCCTAAAAAAAAAAAGAGTGTATGAATGTAATAAATAGCCTGAACTTGGCAGCAGCTTTTTTGTTTTACTTCAAAAGTATACTAACATTTTAAATAGCCCCCTCTTGGCAGCAGCTTTCGCTTATGGCCATACCACCCTGAACACGCCCGATCTCGTCTGATCTCGGAAGCTAAGCAGGGTTGGGCTTGGTTAGTACTTGGATGGGAGACCGCCTGGGAATACCATGTGCTGTAAGCTTTTTTTGTCTTAAAAAAAAAAAAAAAAAAAAGAGTGTATGAATGTAATAAATAGCCTGAACTTGGCAGCAGCTTTTTTGTTTTACTTCAAAAGTATACTAACATTTTAAATAGCCCCCTCTTGGCAGCAGCTTTCGCTTATGGCCATACCACCCTGAACACGCCCGATCTCATCTGATCTCGGAAGCGAAGCAGGGTTGGGCTTGGTTAGTACTTGGATGGGAGACCGCCTGGGAATACCAGGTGCTGTAAGCATTTTTGTCCTAAAAAAAAAAAGAGTGTATGAATGTAATAAATAGCCTGAACTTGGCAGCAGCTTTTTTGTTTTACTTCAAAAGTATACTAACATTTTAAATAGCCCCCTCTTGGCAGCAGCTTTCGCTTATGGCCATACCACCCTGAACACGCCCGATCTCGTCTGATCTCGGAAGCTAAGCAGGATTGGGCCTGGTTAGTACTTGGATGGGAGACCGCCTGGGAATAACAGGTGCTGTAAGCATTTTTGTCCTAAAAAAAAAAAGAGTGTATGAATGTAATAAATAGCCTGAACTTGGCAGCAGCTTTTTTGTTTTACTTCAAAAGTATACTAACATTTTAAATAGCCCCCTCTTGGCAGCAGCTTTCGCTTATGGCCATACCACCCTGAACACGCCCGATCTCGTCTGATCTCGGAAGCTAAGCAGGATTGGGCCTGGTTAGTACTTGGATGGGAGACCGCCTGGGAATACCAGGTGCTGTACGCATTTTTGTCTTAAAAAAAAAAAAAAAAAAAAAAAGAGTGTATGAATGTAATAAATAGCCTGAACTTGGCAGCAGCTTTTTTGTTTTACTTCAAAAGTATACTAACATTTTAAATAGCCCCCTCTTGGCAGCAGCTTTCGCTTATGGCCATACCACCCTGAACACGCCCGATCTCGTCTGATCTCGGAAGCTAAGCAGGGTTGGGCTTGGTTAGTACTTGGATGGGAGACCGCCTGGGAATACCAGGTGCTGTAAGCATTTTTGTCCTAAAAAAAAAAAGAGTGTATGAATGTAATAAATAGCCTGAACTTGGCAGCAGCTTTTTTGTTTTACTTCAAAAGTATACTAACATTTTAAATAGCCCCCTCTTGGCAGCAGCTTTCGCTTATGGCCATACCACCCTGAACACGCCCGATCTCGTCTGATCTCGGAAGCTAAGCAGGGTTGGGCTTGGTTAGTACTTGGATGGGAGACCGCCTGGGAATACCATGTGCTGTAAGCTTTTTTGTCTTAAAAAAAAAAAAAAAAAAAAAAAAGAGTGTATGAATGTAATAAATAGCCTGAACTTGGCAGCAGCTTTTTTGTTTTACTTCAAAAGTATACTAACATTTTAAATAGCCCCCTCTTGGCAGCAGCTTTCGCTTATTGCCATACCACCCTGAACACGCCCGATCTCGTCTGATCTCGGAAGCTAAGCAGGGTTGGGCTTGGTTAGTACTTGGATGGGAGACCGCCTGGGAATACCAGGTGCTGTAAGCATTTTTGTCCTAAAAAAAAAAAGAGTGTATGAATGTAATAAATAGCCTGAACTTGGCAGCAGCTTTTTTGTTTTACTTCAAAAGTATACTAACATTTTAAATAGCCCCCTCTTGGCAGCAGCTTTCGCTTATGGCCATACCTCCCTGAACACGCCCGATCTCGTCTGATCTCGGAAGCTAAGCAGGGTTGGGCCTGGTTAGTACTTGGATGGGAGACCGCCTGGGAATACCAGGTGCTGTAAGCATTTTTGTCTTAAAAAAAAAAGAGTGTATGAATGTAATAAATAGCCTGAACTTGGCAGCAGCTTTTTTGTTTTACTTCAAAAGTATACTAACATTTTAAATAGCCCCCTCTTGGCAGCAGCTTTCGCTTATGGCCATACCACCCTGAACACGCCCGATCTCGTCTGATCTCGGAAGCTAAGCAGGTTTGGGCCTGGTTAGTACTTGGATGGGAGACCGCCTGGGAATACCAGGTGCTGTAAGCATTTTTGTCTTTAAAAAAAAAAAAAAAAAAAAAAAAGAGTGTATGAATGTAATAAATAGCCTGAACTTGGCAGCAGCTTTTTTGTTTTACTTCAAAAGTATACTAACATTTTAAATAGCCCCCTCTTGGCAGCAGCTTTCGCTTATGGCCATACCACCCTGAACACGCCCGATCTCGTCTGATCTCGGAAGCTAAGCAGGGTTGGGCTTGGTTAGTACTTGGATGGGAGACCGCCTGGGAATACCAGGTGCTGTAAGCATTTTTGTCCTAAAAAAAAAAAGAGTGTATGAATGTAATAAATAGCCTGAACTTGGCAGCAGCTTTTTTGTTTTACTTCAAAAGTATACTAACATTTTAAATAGCCCCCTCTTGGCAGCAGCTTTCGCTTATGGCCATACCACCCTGAACACGCCCGATCTCGTCTGATCTCGGAAGCTAAGCAGGGTTGGGCTTGGTTAGTACTTGGATGGGAGACCGCCTGGGAATACCAGGTGCTGTAAGCATTTTTGTCCTAAAAAAAAAAAAGAGTGTATGAATGTAATAAATAGCCTGAACTTGGCAGCAGCTTTTTTGTTTTACTTCAAAAGTATACTAACATTTTAAATAGCCCCCTCTTGGCAGCAGCTTTCGCTTATGGCCATACCACCCTGAACACGCCCGATCTCGTCTGATCTCGGAAGCTAAGCAGGGTTGGGCTTGGTTAGTACTTGGATGGGAGACCGCCTGGGAATACCAGGTGCTGTAAGCATTTTTGTCTTAAAAAAAAAAGAGTGTATGAATGTAATAAATAGCCTGAACTTGGCAGCAGCTTTTTTGTTTTACTTCAAAAGTATACTAACATTTTAAATAGCCCCATCTTGGCAGCAGCTTTCGCTTATGGCCATACCACCCTGAACACGCCCGATCTCGTCTGATCTCGGAAGCTAAGTAGGTTTGGGCCTGGTTAGTA
>JBAPCB010000102.1:0-67576 GCA_039654105.1 Coreius guichenoti
ATCTTGCCAGTGTACACGGCAAACTGCCGCAGTTCTGTGGCCTTCCACCTATCAATGTCGTCCAGACCCCTTGGTTTCCTGGCAAAACAGCTCGGAATGTCTTTTCTAAGTGCCAGCAGCCGTTGGGTCACTTCACTGATTTGTCCAGCTGACATTCGCACATTCTGATTTCCTCTCATCCACTCTGTGATCATTTTTTTTGTGACCCCTCGACAGGCTTGGTGCATATAGTCTACTGGAAATTGGTTGATCATGTCCAAAGGGAGCCTCAAAAATGGGGACACTGAAATGGCATCATCTTTCTGCCGTCTTGCCATTTCAGCACGGTATGTCTCATTTGTGTGTAGAGTGAGGTTGTCTGCCTCTGGATATGTTACTCTCCCAGAAACCCACATGCCCCTCTGAGTGCATTTATCACACCCATAATATCCTGAGAACTGTTTTATCTTTTTGACCATTGCTCTCGCAGGTGCATCACAGACAACACATCGAATTTTAATTTGCATTCCCTCGAAACCATTGTCCAGAAGATCCTGAATGTCTTTAATGGCTTCATCAACGAAATCCAAATCTTTTTGTTTAGAAGGACCAAGTGTCAGTGTCACCGGAAAGACCCTGATAGGTGTCAGGTGAATGGCACAGAGGATGGGCCATAGATTTGCTTTGTTGCTTTTGAAAATGGGCAGTCCATCTATATTGAAGGATAACTCCAGTGTTGTTATTCCATCTGTTACATCCCTTGGATAGTGCTGCAATTACTCGCTAAGACTCTTTCTCAAGTTGAAATGAACACACTCCATCCCTGACTTCATCACTGTTTTAATATGTCTGGGAGTTTGCAGCAAGGTTCTTGCTGTTGAAGGCAGCTCTGGATGTCCATTTTTTCTAAGTCCCTTCAGAAGGTCATCAATGGCATTGTGTTTAATAAGGTGTTTTGTAGCCCAATCCTGCAAAAACGTTGCAAGTGAGGCTGGAGGCATTTGATCCACATCCTCAGGCCCTGAACTGCAGTTTTCTTCACTGACTCCTGTCTCTGCACATTTAAAAGCACCCTTGTCCTTGTCATTTCTTTCATCCACATTGACCTGATCTTGGCCATGTTGAGGTGTTACTGGAAGGCATTTTGATTGTTCTCCAATAATCCTTTTAGTCAGTGACTTCCGGGCACATTTCCATTGGCTTGTGTACCTTTGCCTCCTGGATTTTGAGTCCATTCTAAATTCAGAATATTTGATTTCATGTCAAATGTAGTAAGTACCAGGAGAATACATTACATGGCCAAAGGTATTGAAAAGGGGGTCCACATAGTTTTTGTCATGTGTCATTTCTGAAATTATAATTTATGCAAATAAAATTGTAACAGAACAAGTATTTATTAGGATTGTTTTTCTTTCCAGCCAAAGGTTATTTTAAAAAAGTATTATGAAAGTTACAGTTGTCTCAATATATATAATTGTTTTAATTGTTTATGGGTGAAAGGGTTAAAGAAATTATGTAATAGGATTGGCCAAATAAATTATCCTTATTGGCCAGTTTGGCAATTTTTTTATGTGTTTTCATCTGAAAAGTATTTGTATTGGTATGTGATGAATTTAATATCAAAATGATTAACACATGCATGCACACTTATCCATGAACTTGATAAATGTTGCAGATATGTTTTACTATACACAACCAGATGCCTTTCAACTTGCGTGTTTCATGGATTGTGTGCATGCATGTGTTAATTATTCTGATACCAAATTCTTCACATAGTATTGGACTGTGAATTGGGAAGCTTTGTGTAGTTTGATCCTGATGTTTATAAAAATGATTCCGTTAGATGGCGGTATAAACTAGCGGTGTGTCGTCCACCAATATATTACTAAAGAAGAAAATCCCGCCAACTAACTTCGGCGAACGAGATGCGGCGGGAGATTCATCGGGAGACTTTTGCAGTGCTGTCCAAATTATATTAATATAATGGTAACTATACAAGATACGATTAAAAAAAGACCAAAGCAAATCAGGAAAATCCAAGAACGGAAGAAGAAGAACAAACGTCGGTCTTTTGACATGTGCAGCTCCTGCTTGCCGCGGATATTGGACTTAATATTTTGAAGTGCTAAGGTTGATACAGGTAAGCAATTTTACTATTTTCTTTTTTTTTTTGAGGATGTTGTACTGTTTGTTGTAGTCTGATTTATCAGTAGTGTGTGAATTCAGTTACTTAACGGAAACAGTGCCCGGTAGAGATTCAACGCTTAACGTTAACTCTAGCTGTAAGGAAAAATAATGATATTCCTTTTATATGATCAATGTTTTAGGGAGGTTTATTCCGATTAAATTGCTGCCACTTAGCTGGCCGCTCAGTGTAACATTAGCAGAAAACAGCTAAAACGGTGTGTCAGCCGGAGGCAGGAGACAATATCAAAAAAATCACTTTCATGAGACGTTTCGCGACGCGTACGAGGTTATATTAGGGTATTTTCTAAGATTTGTTTTATAATAATTTAGCTTGCATTAAGGCATTTAAATCTGTGCAATGTCTATGGAAATTTGCCATGTCAAATTAGCTAGTACTATTGCATAGTAGGCTACGGTGCCCAGCACATGACATGAGGACAAAATAAATAACATGGCAAACTAGAAACGAATTTAGTTTATAATTAAGTATTTATAATGGTTTTCATTTAACGTCAGTTAAATCGTGGTGGCTATGATTTACTAAAACGAGGGAATAAGTTGTGAGAGCGAATCTGCAATATAACTTTTTTTGTGTAGAATATTTATATAATGAGCGAGTACATAAATCCATTTCCAAACCGTCTTTGTGTCTTATCCTGAATCACTACGGTACGACTATAATACGTGTTTATATCATGGGAGTCGGAAGCAAAAAAAATCTGGGTGGGTCCTCTCCCGGAAAATTATTACTGGTGTAGATGCCATTTACATTAAGTACAAAAAAATATGTATCTCCTTGTTTAGTAAACGTCTGGTCGGGACAGATAAAATTACGGAAAACACAAACTCTTATACAGCACCAATAGTGTAGGGGTAAGACGCATAACAGCAAGTTTTGACGCAAATCGACAAGAGGTTCGAATCTGCCTTTTGCCGAACTTGCTTTACTCCCTTTTCCCATCACATATAAGGTTGGAAAGGCATTTATTTTTAATAAAAATTAAGAAAATATTAGAACAGTGAAAATAAAGCGTCTAACTTGTTTAATAATGTGTTTATCAGTTAGGGATAGGTAAACAGACGTGCTGAATTACAGACGATAAAAGTGAGTGGGTCCAATATCATTGGTCGTAAAAAGTGGGTGGGTCTTGTCCCACCCACATACAATGTTTCCGACGCCCATTTATAGTCATACTATTTTAGACCAATCGGTTCGCCACCGCTGCGGAGTAGCACAGTACCTGTGTGACTCGTCATAGACATAAACAGAGAGAAGTAGCTCCGGTTGTTCTTCCGCGAGACACATGCAGGTTATGAGTTACATTTTTGCGTGTTGCCAGGGCTTTAATACAATCAGAATTGCATACAAGTGCCCATGCTTGCTTTCATATCCACTTGCTGTAAATTGTGAGGATGTCATATTCCTGCTGTTCTGAGTGGTTTGTTACATGACATATAGTTCAAAGATCCTCATTATCGTGTCCTCAGTGGTCCTGCGCAAGGAGCTACCATTGAAATGAATAGCAATGCAAACAGGTAGCTGTCTCCAGATGGCTCTTTTCAACTTCATTGTTCCATGCTGGTTCCCAATCTCGAATGGGAATAATACCTCTTTACATATGTTCAAAAAATACAATAAAATAAAATTGCTCTTGTCTAATTTACTTATTTTAAACAAGTTAGTTAGTACAAGGCATTTTTGTCACTAGTGGTTTTTAGATTGTCTTGACAAATATTGAATATTGACTTTTTTTTCTTCAATATTTTTGTTTTCCTCTAAAGCATTGTCAAGGAGTTTCTTAATATCTTTAATGGCTTCCTCAACAAATCTAATGATTTGGAAGGACCAAGTGTCAGTGTCACCAGAAAGACTGATGGCTATCAGATGAATGGCACAGAGGATGGGCCAGCGCCACAGATGTGCCCTGTTGCTATTGGAAATGGGCAGTCCATCTATATTGAAGGGTAAGTTGACCGATTTTCAACCAGCTTTATAATGCTACAATGTCAGTATGCTTCAGTTCTATATGTCTTTTTAAATGTATTTATTTGTTTAAAAGAACAATTACGTATGTATTGGTAGGTAACTCAATAAAAGGTTAGTATATTATGTAAGGGATAATTCACAGCTATCATGATGTGGAGGCACAGAATGTGACGCTTGTATGATGGTCATTTGTCAGCATTTGACTGGAAGGGTAAAAATGACAAGTGGCATGTTAGATCTAGCATTCTCCTCACTTTTAATCAGACACTGAGATAAAGTAGTTGCGTACACATTTATTATGTAAACAAACTTTTATTTTGTATGCAATTAATCATGATTAAACCAATCAGAATCAAGCATTTGAACAGACCATGGTGCAATTATTATTACTATTATTATTATTATAGGGAAAAATTTGACATTTTGAAATGTTTTCTTGCAATGTTAACAGCAAACTAACATGAGTCACTGGAATAAAGTGAGTCAAGCATGTTTTTTTTTTAACAATATTGTCAAGTGCATCTTTTGTTTTTTATTTAAGTTTGTGGTTTGGTTTTTGATGTTGGTAGTGACTTTTGAAGATTTTTTTCTGGCTATTGGCTGGGGGTGGTCAGTGATTGCCATCATAACTATTGAAAATATTTTTGTCAGTTAAATAAAGGTTCATGTGAATTAACAAATCACAGATTTTTGTTTTTATGGCATTGTGGAAAATATCCAAACTTTTCTGCAAATGGAGCAGAGACACAGAAGTCAGAATAGATTGAGAGATGGACTAACAGTAGTAACCTAGAATACTGTCTAACACTCGATGGCTGCTCTGTCAAGTCCTCTTCGTCAGTTAGGAACCTGGGTGTGCTCTTTGATAACAATCTCTCATTTGAAAGCCACGTTTATAGCATCTGTAAAACTGCATTCTACCATCTTAAAAATATATCTAAATTACGGCACATGCTTTCAATGCAAAATGCTGAACAGTTAGTTCATGCGTTCATGACCTCAAGGCTAGATTATTGTAATGCTCTACTGGGTGGTTGCCCTGCTCGCTTAATAAACAAACTCCAGCTGGTCCAAAATGCAGGAGCTAGAGTTCTTACTAGAACCAGGAAGTATGACCATATTAGCCCAGTTCTGGCAACACTGCACTGGCTCCCTAATAAACATCGTATATATTTTAAAATCTTGCTGATTACTTGCAAAGCACTAAATGGTTTAGCTCCCCAGTACTTGAGCGAGCTCTTAACGCATTATACTCCATCACGTCTATTGCGCTCTCAAAATTCTGGCCAGTTGATTAATACCTAGAATATCAAAATCAACTGCAGGCGGTCGATCCTTTTCCTATTTAGCACCTAAACTTTGGAACAGTCTTCCTAGCATTGTTCGGGAAGCAGACACACTCTGTCAGTTTAAATCTAGACTAAAAACACATCTCTTTACTATGGCATACTCCGTCATTTTTGGCCTCACAGACATGAACGATATGTCTTTACAAAGCTTAAAGTGTCTACTTTTTTTATGTACACTTAAAATAAAAACAATGTTGTGCTTTTCGCTAAATAAAGAAAACAAACAGGATGCGCGTTCTCCCGTCTGTCTCCCTGTGATGCCTACTCTGAAATGCGTCTGAAAATAAACTCAGAACTCAGAGAATACTTGTCACACAGACACGCAAGATATCTCTTTATAAAGCTTGGAATGTCTACTTTTAAATGAAGTCATTTATATAAAAAACAAATATTCTCTGTTTATGTAATCCGTATGAAAACAGCGAGAGGTAGAGTTCCTCAAGCGGAGCCTCATTATCTTTAATGTGACCACACCCACGCACGCGCAAATCGATTCACATGCAAATCGTCCACGAGGAAGGAACGCGAACCTGTAAACGCCCCCCCATCACCTCAAAACAAAGAATCAGCTTCTTCATTCTTCTGATTTGCATCGAGTTTGGAAGACACGCTGTGAGTTTACCTTGGATTTACCTCAGAAGAAACAGAACGTGATTTATGAGAATTTTTAAGGTAAAACATTTCTTCTCACTTATATTAGCGTTATTGCTGCATAAACTTCACATTGTAGGCTACTAGTTGAACTATTGCCAGACTAAAATGTGTGAAATCAACAGAAACATGTTGAAATATGAAATAAGTAGGCAACCTTTCAATGCTAAATAAAGATACACGTACGACATGGGAATATTTTATGCTCTATAATATTAAACACAGCATGATATAAAAGTAGGGTTGCCAACTGTCCCGTATTAGCCGGGACGTCCCGTTTATTGGGCCTAAATGTCGCGTTTATTGACTGCTACGCTGATGTAACCACTGACTAAGGGGCCGTTCACATATGTTGTGTCTTTTGCGCGCTCAAGTTCGTTAATTTAAATGTAGACGCGCGACAAGCGCGCTCAAATAGAGAGACTAATTAGTTTTCGTTCATCTTGCACTGTCCCTGTTTGCACTTTTGCCCTCAACGTCTCTTTTGCGCTGTATTTTTTTTACCACTGCTCTATGTGTTGTTTTCATGTGTAAATCCAAGTAGCTATACACTACCATTCAAAAGTTTTAGATTTTCTAATGTTTTCAAAAAAATTTCTTCTGCTTAACAAGGCTGCATTTATTTGATCCAAAATACAGCAAAAACAGTAATATTGCGAAGTATTTTTATAATTTAAAATAATTGTTTTCTGTTTGGGTATATTTTTAAAATGCAATTTATTCCATTTTATTTACTTCAGTTTCACATAATCCTTCAGAAATCATTGTAATATGCTGATTTGCTGCTCAAGAAACATTTCTTATTATTGTGAATGTTGAAAACATTTGTGTACAATTTATTTCAGGATTCTTTGATAAACAGAAAGTTCAAAACAACAGCATTTATCTGAAATAGAAATCTATTGTAACATTATACACTACCATTCTGAGTAAGAGTTTAGTTTTTTTGTTGCTGTTTTGTTTTTTGTTTTTTGAAAGAAATTAATACTTTTATTCACGAAGATGGCTTATATTGATCAAAAAACACAGTAAAGACATTTATAATGTTACAAAATCTTTTTATTTCAGATAAATGTTATTTTTTGAACCCAGGGGGAACTTTCTGTTTCCTTTGGGTTAAATCTTTGATTTATCAAAGAATCCTGAAAAAAATTACACAACTGTTTTCAACATTCATAATAATAAGAAATGTTTGTTGAGCAAATAATCATAATGATTTCTGAAGGATCATGTGACACTGAAGACTGGAGTAATGATGCTGAAAGTTCAGCTTTGACATCACAGGAATAAATTACACTTTACCATGTATTCACATAGAAAACATTTATTTTAAATTGTAAAAATATTCCACAATATTACTGTTTTTACTATTTTGGATCAAATAAATCCACCCTTGGTGAGCAGAAGAGACTTATTTTTTTTTTTTTAAAAAAACATACAGATCTAAAACTTTTGAACAGTACTGTAGGTCTCAATTCTTTATGTAAAGAAAATGTATAGTCAGATTACTTCTTTTAAATTAAACGTGATTTTGTGAATAAGATTACTCTCTTATGGCGGGAGTAACTATGACTCTCTTATGGCGGGAGTAACAATGGCTCTTAGTTCGGGAGTAACTATGACTCTTATGGTGGGACTACTTATGGTGGAAGCAACCATGACTCTTATGGTGGGAGTAAATATGACTCTCTTATGGAGGGAGTAACTCTGACTCTCTTATGGTGGGAGTAACAATTACTCTTATGGTGTGAGTAACTATGACTCTCTTACGGCAGGAGTAACTATGACTCTCTTATGGTGGGAGTAACTATGACTCTTATGGTGGGACTACTTATGGTGGAAGCAACCATGACTCTCTTATGGTGGGAGTAAATATGACTCTCTTATGGAGGGAGTAACTCTGACTCTCTTATGGTGGGAGTAACAATTACTCTTATGGTGTGAGTAACTATGACTCTCTTATGGCGGGAGTAGCTATTACTCTTATGGTGTTAGTAAATATGACTCTCTTATGGCGGGAGTAACTATGACTCTCTTATGGCGGGAGTAACAATGGCTCTTAGTTCGGGAGTAACTATGACTCTTATGGTGGGACTACTTATGGTGGAAGCAACCATGACTCTTATGGTGGGAGTAAATATGACTCTCTTATGGAGGGAGTAACTCTGACTCTCTTATGGTGGGAGTAACAATTACTCTTATGGTGTGAGTAACTATGACTCTCTTACGGCAGGAGTAACTATGACTCTCTTATGGTGGGAGTAACTATGACTCTTATGGTGGGACTACTTATGGTGGAAGCAACCATGACTCTCTTATGGTGGGAGTAAATATGACTCTCTTATGGAGGGAGTAACTCTGACTCTCTTATGGTGGGAGTAACAATTACTCTTATGGTGTGAGTAACTATGACTCTCTTATGGCGGGAGTAGCTATTACTCTTATGGTGTTAGTAAATATGACTCTCTTATGGCGGGAGTAACTATGACACTCTTATGGCGGGAGTAACTATGACTCTCTTATGGCGGGAGTAACTATGACTCTCTTATGGTGGGAGTAACTATGACTCTCTTATGGTGGGAGTAGCTATTACTCTTATGGTGTTAGTAAATATGACTCTCTTATGGCGGGAGTAACTATGACACTCTTATGGCGGGAGTAACTATGACTCTCTTATGGCGGGAGTAACTATGACTCTCTTATGGTGGGAGTAACTATGACTCTCTTATGGTGGGAGTAACTATGACTCTCTTATGGCGGGAGTAACTATGACTCTCTAATGGTGGGAGTAACTATGACTCTCTAATGGTGGTAGTAACTATAACTCTCTTTTGGTGGGAGTAACTGACTCTCTTATGGAGGGAGTAACTCTGACTCTCTTTTGGTGGGACTACTTATGGTGGGAGTAACCATGACTCTTATGGTGGGAGTAACTATTACTCTTATGGTGTTAGTAAATATGACTCTCTTATGGCGGGAGTAACTATGACTCTCTTATGGTGGGAGTAACTATGACACTCTTATGGTGGGAGTAACTATGACTCTCTTAGTTCGGGAGTAACTATGACTCTTATGGTGGCACTACTTATGGTGGAAGCAACCATGACTCTCTTATGGTGGGAGTAAATATGACTCTTATGGTGTGAGTAACTATGACTCTCTTATTGCTGGAGTAACTATGCCTCTCTTATGTTGGGAATAACTATGACTCTCTTATGGTGGGAGTAAATATGACTCTTATGGTGTGAGTAACTATGACTCTCTTATTGCTGGAGTAACTATGCCTCTCTTATGTTGGGAGTAACTATGACTCTCTTATGGTGGGAGTAACTATGACTCTCTTATGGTGGGAGTTACTCTGACTCTCTTATAATGGGAGTAACTATGACTCTCTTATGGCGGGAGTAACTATGACACTCTTATGGTGGAAGTAACTATGACTCTCATGGTGTGAGTAACTGTGACACTCTTATGGTGGGAGTAAATATGACTCTTATGGTGTGAGTAACTATGACTCTCTTATTGCTGGAGTAACTATGCCTCTCTTATGTCGGGAATAACTATGACACTCTTATGGTGGAAGTAACTATGACTCTCATGGTGTGAGTAACTGTGACACTCTTATGGCGGGAGTAACTATGACTCTCTTATGGCGGGAGTAACTATGACTCTCTTATGGTGGGAGTAACTATGACTCTCTTATGGTGGGAGTAACTATGACTCTCTTATGGCGGGAGTAACTATGACACTCTTATGGTGGGAGTAACTATGACTCTCTTATGGCGGGAGTAACTATGACTCTCTTATGGTGGGAGTAAATATGACTCTTATGGTGTGAGTAACTATGACTCTCTTATTGCTGGAGTAACTATGCCTCTCTTATGTCGGGAATAACTATGAGTCTCTTACGGCGGGAGTAACTATGACTCTCTTATGGTGGGAGTTACTCTTACTCTCTTATGATGGGAGTAACCATGACTCTATTATGGTGGGAGTAACAATTACTCTCATGGTGTGAGTAACTATGACTCTCTCATGGTGTGAGTAACTATGACTCTCTTATGGTGGTAGTAACTATGACTCTCTTATGGCGGGAGTAACTGTGACACTCTTATGGTGGAAGTAACTATGACTCTCTTATGGCGGGAGTAACTATGACTCTCTTATGGTGGGAGTAACTATGACTCTCTTATGGCGGGAGTAACTATGACTCTCTTATGGCGGGAGTAACTATGACTCTCTTATGGCGGGAGTAACTATGACTCTCTTATGGCGGGAGTAACTATGACTCTCTTATGGCGGGAGTAACTATGACTCTCTTATGGCGGGAGTAACTATGACTCTCTTATGGCGGGAGTAACTATGACTCTCTTATGGCGGGAGTAACTATGACACTCTTATGGCGGAAGTAACTATGACTCTCTTATGGCGGGAGTAACTATGACTCTCTAATGGTGGTAGTAACTATAACTCTCTTATGGTGGGAGTAACTGTGACTCTTATGGAGGGAGTAACTCTGACTCTCTTATGGTGGGAGTAACTATGACTCTCTTATGGTGGGAGTAACTATGACTCTCTAATGGTGGTAGTAACTATAACAATCTTATGGTGGGAGTAACTGTGACTCTCTTATGGAGGGAGTAACTCTGACTCTCTTATGGTGGGACTACTTATGGTGGGAGTAACCATGACTCTCTTTTGGTGGGAGTAACTATGACTCTCTTATGGTGGGAGTAACTATGACTCTCTTATGGCGGGAGTAACTATGACACTCTTATGGTGGAAGTAACTATGACTCTCTTATGGCGGGAGTAACTATGACTCTCTTATGGTGGGAGTAACTATGACTCTCTAATGGTGGTAGTAACTATAACTCTCTTATGGTGGGAGTAACTGTGACTCTCTTATGGTGGGAGTAACTGTGACTCTCTTATGGAGGGAGTAACTCTGACTCTCTTATGGTGGGACTACTTATGGTGGGAGTAACCATGACTCTCTTATGGTGGAAGTAACCATGACTCTCTTATGGTGGGAGTAACTATGACTCTCTAATGGTGGTAGTAACTATAACAGTCTTATGGTGGGAGTAACTGTGACTCTCTTATGGAGGGAGTAACTCTGACTCTCTTATGGTGGGACTACTTATGGTGGGAGTAACCATGACTCTCTTTTGGTGGGAGTAGCTATTACTCTTATGGTGTTTGTAAATATGACTCTCTTATGGCGGGAGTAACTATGACACTCTTATGGCGGGAGTAACTATGACTCTCTTATGGCGGGAGTAACTATGACTCTCTTATGGCGGGAGTAACTATGACTCTCTTATGGCGGGAGTAACTATGACTCTCTTATGGTGGGAGTAACTATGACTCTCTTATGGTGGGAGTAACTATGACTCTCTAATGATGGTAGTAACTGTGACTCTCTTATGGAGGGAGTAACTCTGAATCTCTTATGGTGGGACTACTTAAGGTGGGAGTAACCTTGACTCTCTTATGGTGGGAGTAACTATGACTCTCTTATTGCGGGAGTAACTATAACTCTCTTATGGCGGGAGTAACTATAACTCTCTTATGGTGGGAGTAACTGTGACTCTCTTATGGAGGGAGTAACTGACTCTTTAATGGTGGGAGTAACTATAACTCTCTTATGGTGGGAATAACTGTGACTCTCTTATGGAGGGAGTAACTGTGACTCTCTTATGGAGGGAGTAACTGTGACTCTCTTATGGCGGGAGTAACTATGACTCTCTTATGGCGGGAGTAACAATGACTCTCTTACTTTGGGAGTAACTATGACTCTTATGGTGGAAGCAACCATGACTCTCTTATGGTTGGAGTAACTATGACTCTCTCACGGCAGGAGTAACTATGACTCTCTTATGGTTGGAGTAATTATGACTCTCTTATGGCGGGAGTAACTATGACTCTCTTATGGCGGGAGTAACTATGACTCTCTAATGGTGGTAGTAACTATAACTCTCTTATGGTGGGAGTAACTGTGACTCTTATGGAGGGAGTAACTCTGACTCTCTTATGGTGGGAGTAACTATGACTCTCTTATGGTGGGAGTAACTATGACTCTCTAATGGTGGTAGTAACTATAACAATCTTATGGTGGGAGTAACTGTGACTCTCTTATGGAGGGAGTAACTCTGACTCTCTTATGGTGGGACTACTTATGGTGGGAGTAACCATGACTCTCTTTTGGTGGGAGTAACTATGACTCTCTTATGGTGGGAGTAACTATGACTCTCTTATGGCGGGAGTAACTATGACACTCTTATGGTGGAAGTAACTATGACTCTCTTATGGCGGGAGTAACTATGACTCTCTTATGGTGGGAGTAACTATGACTCTCTAATGGTGGTAGTAACTATAACTCTCTTATGGTGGGAGTAACTGTGACTCTCTTATGGTGGGAGTAACTGTGACTCTCTTATGGAGGGAGTAACTCTGACTCTCTTATGGTGGGACTACTTATGGTGGGAGTAACCATGACTCTCTTATGGTGGAAGTAACTATGACTCTCTAATGGTGGTAGTAACTATAACAGTCTTATGGTGGGAGTAACTGTGACTCTCTTATGGAGGGAGTAACTCTGACTCTCTTATGGTGGGACTACTTATGGTGGGAGTAACCATGACTCTCTTTTGGTGGGAGTAGCTATTACTCTTATGGTGTTTGTAAATATGACTCTCTTATGGCGGGAGTAACTATGACACTCTTATGGCGGGAGTAACTATGACTATCTTATGGCGGGAGTAACTATGACTCTCTTATGGCGGGAGTAACTATGACTCTCTTATGGTGGGAGTAACTATGACTCTCTTATGGTGGGAGTAACTATGACTCTCTAATGATGGTAGTAACTGTGACTCTCTTATGGAGGGAGTAACTCTGAATCTCTTATGGTGGGACTACTTAAGGTGGGAGTAACCTTGACTCTCTTATGGTGGGAGTAACTATGACTCTCTTATTGCGGGAGTAACTATAACTCTCTTATGGCGGGAGTAACTATAACTCTCTTATGGTGGGAGTAACTGTGACTCTCTTATGGAGGGAGTAACTGACTCTTTAATGGTGGGAGTAACTATAACTCTCTTATGGTGGGAATAACTGTGACTCTCTTATGGAGGGAGTAACTGTGACTCTCTTATGGTTGGAGTAACTATGACTCTCTCACGGCAGGAGTAACTATGACTCTCTTATGGTTGGAGTAATTATGACTCTCTTATGGCGGGAGTAACTATGACACTTTTATGGTGGGAGTAACTATTACTCTTATGGTGTGAGTAAATATGACTCTTATGGCGGGAGCATCTATGACACTCTTTTGGTGGGAGTAACTATGACACACTTATGGTGGGAGTAACTATGACTCTTATGGCGGGAGTAACTATGACTCTTATGGCGGGAGTAACTATGACTATTATGGCGGGAGTAACTATGACACTCTTATGGTGGAAGTAACTATGACTCTATTATGGTGGGAGTAACTATGACTCTATTATGGCGGGATTAACTATGACACTTTTATGGTGGGAGTAACTATGACTCTCTTACTGCGTTAGTAACTGTGACTCTCTTATGGAGGGAGTAACTCTGACTCTCTTATGGTGGGACTACTTATGGTGGGAGTAACCATGACTCTCTTATGGTGGGAGTAACTATGACTCTCTCACGGCAGGAGTAACTATGACTCTCTTATGGTTGGAGTAATTATGACTCTCTTATGGCGGGAGTAACTATGACACTTTTATGGTGGGAGTAACTATTACTCTTATGGTGTGAGTAAATATGACTCTTATGGCGGGAGTATCTATGACACTCTTATGGTGGGAGTAACTATAACACACTTATGGTGGGAGTAACTATGACTCTTAGTGCGGTAGTAACTATGACTCTATTATGGCGGGATTAGCTATGACACTTTTATGGTGGGAGTAACTATGACTCTCTTATGGCGGGAGTAACTATGACTCTCTTATGGTGGGACTACTTATGGTGGGAGTAACCATGACTCTCTTATGGTTGGAGTAACTAATGCTCTTATGGAATGAGGAAATATGACTCTTATGGCGGGAGTAACTATGACACTCGTATGGCGTGAGTAGCTATGACTCTCTTTTGGTGGGAGTAACTATGACTCTCTTATGGAGGGAGTAACTCTGACTCTCTTATGGTGGGAGTAACTATGAATTTCTTATGGCGGGTGTAACTATGCCTCTATTATAGTGTGAGTAACTATGACTCTTATGGCGGGAGTAACTATGACATTTTTATGGTGGGAGTAACTATGACTCTCTTATGGCGGGAGCAACTATGACTCTCTTATGGTGGGAGTAACTGACTCTCTTATGGTGAAAGTAACTGTGACTCTCTTATGGAGGGAGTAACTGACTCTCTAATGGTGGGAGTAACTATAACTCTCTTATGGTGGGAGTAACTGTGACTCTCTTATGGAGGGAGTAACTCTGACTCTCTTATGGTGGGAGTAACCATGACTCTGTCGTGGTGGGAGTATCTATTACTCTTATGGTGTGAGTAAATATGACTCTTATGGCGGGAGTAACTATGACACTCTTATAGTGGGAGTAACTATGACACTCTTATGGTGGGAGTAACTATGACTCTCTTATGGCGGGAGTAACTATGACTCTCTTATGGCTTGAGTAACTATGACTCTCTTATGGCGGGAGTAACCATGACTCACTTATGGCGGTAGTAACTATGACTCTCTTATGGATGGAGTAACTATGACTCTTATGGTGGGACTACTTTTTGCGGGAGTAACTATGACACTTTTATGGTGGGAGTAACTATGACTCTTTTGGCGGGAGTAACTATAACTCTCTTATGGTGGGAGTAACTCTGACTCTTATGGAGGGAGTAACTCTGACTCTTTTATGGTGGGAGTAACCATGACTCTCTTATAGTGGGAGTAACTATTTCTCTTATGGTGTTAGTAAATATATCTCTCTTATGGTGGGAGTAACTATGACACTCTTATGGTGGGAGTAACTATGACTCTCTTATGGTGGGAGTAACTCTGACACTCTTATGGATGGAGTAACTATGATTCTCTTGTGGTGGGAATACTTTTGGCGGGAGTAACTATGACTCTCTTATGGTGGGAGTAACTATGACTCTCTTATGGTGGGAGTATCTCTGACACTCATATGGTGGGAGTAACTATGACTCTCTTATGGTGGGAGTATCTCTGACACGCTTATGGTGGGAGTAACTATGACTCTCTTATGGTGGGAGTAACTATGACTCTCTTATGGTGGGACTACTTTTGGCGGGAGTAACCATGACCCACTTATGGTGGGACTACTTATGGTGGAAGCAACCATGACTCTCTTATGGTGGGAGTAAATATGACTCTTATGGTATGAGTAACTATGACTCTCTTATGGTCGGAGTAACCATGACTCTCTTATGGTGGGAGTAACAATTACTCTTATTGTGTGAGTAACTATGACTCTCTTATGTTGGAGTAACTATGACACTTTTATAGTGGGAGTAACTATGACTCTCTTATGGTGGGAGTAACTGTGACTCTCTTATGGTGGGAGTAACTATGACTCTCTTATGGTATGAGTAACTATGACTCTCTTATGGTGGGAGTAACTATGACTCTCTTATGGTGGGAGTAACTATGACTCTCTTATGGTGGGATTAACTGTGACTCTCTTATTGAGGGAGTAACTGTGACTCTCTTATTGAGGGAGTAACTCTGGCTCTCTTATGGTGGGACTACTTATGGTGGGAGTAACCATGACTCTCTTATAGTGGGAGTAACTCTGACTCTCTTACGGTGGGAGTAACTTACTTTTATGGCGTGAGTAACTATGACTCTCTTATTGAGGGAGTAACTGTGACTCTCTTTTTGAGGGAGTAACTCTGACTCTCTTATGGTGGGACTACTTATGGTGGGAGTAACCATGACTCTCTTATGGTGGGTGTAACTCTGACTCTCTTACGGTGGGAGTAACTATGACTCTCTTATAGTGGGAGTAACTCTGACTCTCTTACGGTGGGAGTAACTTACTTTTATGGCGTGAGTAACTATGACTCTCTTATGGAGGGAGTAACTATGAATTTCTTATGGCGGGAGTAACTATGCCTTTCTTATGGCTGGAGTAACTATGACTCTCTTATGGCGGGAGTAACTATGACTCTCTTATGGCGGGAGTAACTATGACACTCTTATGGTGGGAGTAACTATGACTCTTATGGCGGGAGTAACAATGACTCTTAGTTCGGGAGTAACTATGACTCTTATGGTGGGACTACTTATGGTGGAAGCAACCATGACTCTCTTATGGTAGGAGTAACTATGACTCTCTCATGGCAGGAGTAACTTTGACTCTCTTATGGTGGGAGTAACTGTGACTCTCTTATGGTGGGAGTAACTATGACTCTCTTATGGTGGGAGTAACTATGAATCTCTAATGGTGGGAGTAACTATAACTCTGTAATGTTGGGAGTAACTATAACTCTCTTATGGTGGGAGTAAGTGTGACTCTTATAGAGGGAGTAACTATGACTCTCTTATGGTGGGAGTAACTCTTATGGCGGGAGTAACTATGACTCTCTTATGCCGGGAGTAACTATGACATTCTTATGGCGGTAGTAACTATGACTCTTATGGATGGAGTAACTATGACTCTCTTATGTTGGGACTACTTTTGGCGGGAGTAACTATGACTCTTATGGCGGTAGTAACTATGACTCTCTTATGGTGGGAGTAACTATGACTCTCTTATGGCGGGAGTAACTATGACTCTTATGGCGGTAGTAACTATGTCTCTCTTATGGTGGGAGTAACTATGACTATATAATGGTGGGAGTAACTATCTCTTTTATGGCGTGAGTAACTATGACTCTCTTATGGCGGGAATAACTATGAAACTGTTATGGTGGGAGTAACTATGAATGTCTTATGGCAGGAACAACTATGACTCTCTTAGGGCGGCAGTAACTATGACTCTCTTATGGTGTTAGTAATTATGACTCTTATGGTGGGAGTAACTATGACACTCTTATGGTGGGAGTAACAATGACTCTCTTATGGTGGGAGTAACTTTGACTCTCTTATGGTGGGAGTAACTATGACTCTCTTATGGTGGGAGTAACAATGACTCTCTTATGGTGGGAGTAACTTTGACTCTCTTATGGTGGGAGTAACAATGACTCTCTTATGGTGGGAGTAACTTTGACTCTCTTATGGTGGGAGTAACTATGACTCTCTTATGGTGGGAGTAACTATGACTCTTTTGGATGGAGTAACTATGACTCTCTTATGGTGGGACTACTTTTGGCGGGAGTAACAATGACTCTCTTATGGTGGGAGTAACTGTTACTGTCTTATGGAGGGAGTAACTACGACTCTCTTATGGTGGGAGTAACTCTGACTCTCCTATGGTGGGACTACTTATGGTGGGAGTCACCATGAATCTCTTAGGGCGGGAGTAACTATGACTCTCTTATGGTGGGAGTAATTATGACTCTCTTGTGGAGGGAGTAACTATGACACTCTTATGGTGGGAGTAACTATGTCTCTCTTATGGTGGGAGTAACTATGTCTCTCTTATGGTGGGAGTAACTCTGACTCTCTTATGGTGGGAGTAACTCTGACTCTCTTATGGTGGGAGTAACTATGACTCTCTTATGGCGGGACTAACTATGACTCTCTTATGGCGGGACTAACTAGGACTCTTTTGGATGGAGTAACTATGACTCTTATGGTGGGACTACTTATGGTGGGAGTAACCATGACTCTCTCATGGTGTTAGTAAATATGACTCTCTTATGGTGGAAGTAACTATGACTTTCTTATGGTTGGAGTAACAATGACTCTCTTATGGTGGGAGTAACTTTCACTCTCTTATGATTGGAGTAACTATGACTCTCTTATGGTGGGACTACTTTTGGCGGGAGTAACAATGACTCTCTTATGGTGGGAGTAACTGTTACTGTCTTATGGATGGAGTAACTACGACTCTCTTGTGGTTGGAGTAACTATTACTATTATGGTGTTAGTAAATATGACTCTCTTATGGCGAGAGTAACTATGACACTCTTATGGTGGGAGTAACTATGACTCTCTTATGGTGGGAGTAACTATGATTCTCTTATGGCGGTAGTAACTATGACTCTCTTATGGATTGATTAACTCTGACTCTCTTATGGTGGGACTTCTTATGGTGGGAGTCACCATGAATCTCTTATGGTGGGAGTAACTATTACTCTCTTATGGCGGGAGTAACTATGACTCTCTTATGGTGGGAGTAACTATGACTCTTATGGCGGGAGTAACTATTACTCTCTTATGGTGGGAGTAACTTCTACTCTCTTATGGCGGGAGTAACTATGACTCTCTTATGGTGGGAGTAACTATGACTCTTATGGCGGGAGTAACTATTACTCTCTTATGGCGGGAGTAACTGTGATTCTCTTATGGTGGGACTACTTTTGGTGGGAGTAACTATGACTCTCTAATGGTGGGAGTAACTATGACTCTCTTATGGTGGGAGTAACTATGACTCTCTTATGGTGGAAGTAACTATGACTTTCTTATGGTGGGAGTAACTCTGTCTTTCTTCTGGTGCGAGTAACTATGACTCTGTTATGGTGGGAGTAAATATGACTTTGTTATGATGGGAGTAAATATGACTCTCTTATGGATGGAGTAACTATGACTCTTATGGTGGGACTTCTTTTGGCGGTAGTAACTATCACTCTCTTATGGTGGGAGTAACTATGAATCTCTAATGGTTGGAGTAACTATAACTCTCAAATGGTGGGAGTAACTATAACTCTTATGGTGGGAGTAAGTGTGACTCTCTTATGGTGGGACTACTTTTGGCAGGAGTAACCATGACACACTTATGGTGGGACTACTTATGGTGGAAGCAACCATGACTCTCTTAATGTGGGAGTAAATATGGCTCTTATGGTATGAGTAACTATGACTCTCTTATGGTCGGAGTAACTATGACTCTCTTATGGAGGGAGTAACTATGACTCTCTTATGATGGGAGTAACCATGACTCTCTTATGGTGGGAGTAACAATTACTCTTATGGTGTGAGTAACTATGACTCTCTTAATGGCAGAAGTAACTATGACACTTTTATAGTGGGAGTAACTATGACTCTCTTATGGCGGGAGTAACTGACTCTCTTATGGTGGGAGTAACCATGACTCTCTAATGGTGTGAGTAACTATGACTCTCTAATGGTGGGAGTAACTATAACCCTCTTATGGTGGGAGTAACTATGACTCTCTTATGGCGTGAGTAACAATGGCTCTCTTATGACGGGACTAACTATGACTCTTTTGGATGGAGTAACTCTGACTCTCTTATGGTGGGACTACTTATGGTGGGAGTAACCATGACTCTCTTATGGTGTTAGTAAATATGACTCTTATGGCGGGAGTAACTATGACTCTCTTATGGTGGGAGTAACTCTGACTCTCTTATAGTGGGAGTGACTATGACTCTCTTATGGTGGGAGTAACTATGACTCTTATGGCAGGAGTAACTATGACTCTCTTGTGGCGGGACTAACTATGACTCTTTTGGATGGAGTAACTATGACTCTCTTATGGTGGAGCTACTTTTGGCGTTAGTAACCATGACTCTCTTATGGTGGGAGTAACTATGACACTCTTATGGTGGGAGTAACTATAACTCTCTTATGGTGGGAGTAACTGTTACTCTCTTATGGAGGGAGTAACTATGACTCTCTTATGGTTGGAGTAACTATGACTCTCTTATGACGGGACTAACTATGACTCTTTTGGATGGAGTAACCATGACACTCTTATGGCGGTAGTAACTATGACTCTCTTATGGATTGATTAACTCTGACTCTCTTATGGTGGGACTTCTTATGGTGGGAGTCACCATGAATCTCTTATGGTGGGAGTAACTATTACTCTCTTATGGCGGGAGTAACTATGACTCTCTTATGGTGGGAGTAACTATGACTCTTATGGCGGGAGTAACTATTACTCTCTTATGGTGGGAGTAACTTCTACTCTCTTATGGCGGGAGTAACTATGACTCTCTTATGGTGGGAGTAACTATGACTCTTATGGCGGGAGTAACTATTACTCTCTTATGGCGGGAGTAACTGTGATTCTCTTATGGTGGGACTACTTTTGGTGGGAGTAACTATGACTCTCTAATGGTGGGAGTAACTATGACTCTCTTATGGTGGGAGTAACTATGACTCTCTTATGGTGGAAGTAACTATGACTTTCTTATGGTGGGAGTAATTCTGTCTTTCTTCTGGTGCGAGTAACTATGACTCTGTTATGGTGGGAGTAAATATGACTTTGTTATGATGGGAGTAAATATGACTCTCTTATGGATGGAGTAACTATGACTCTTATGGTGGGACTTCTTTTGGCGGTAGTAACTATCACTCTCTTATGGTGGGAGTAACTATGAATCTCTAATGGTTGGAGTAACTATAACTCTCAAATGGTGGGAGTAACTATAACTCTTATGGTGGGAGTAAGTGTGACTCTCTTATGGTGGGACTACTTTTGGCAGGAGTAACCATGACACACTTATGGTGGGACTACTTATGGTGGAAGCAACCATGACTCTCTTAATGTGGGAGTAAATATGGCTCTTATGGTATGAGTAACTATGACTCTCTTATGGTCGGAGTAACTATGACTCTCTTATGGAGGGAGTAACCATGACTCTCTTATGGTGGGAGTAACAATTACTCTTATGGTGTGAGTAACTATGACTCTCTTATGGCAGAAGTAACTATGACACTTTTATAGTGGGAGTAACTATGATTCTCTTATGGCGGGAGTAACTGACTCTCTTATGGTGGGAGTAACCATGACTCTCTAATGGTGTGAGTAACTATGACTCTCTAATGGTGGGAGTAACTATAACCCTCTTATGGTGGGAGTAACTATGACTCTCTTATGGCGTGAGTAACAATGGCTCTCTTATGACGGGACTAACTATGACTCTTTTGGATGGAGTAACTATGACTCTCTTATGGTGGGACTACTTATGGTGGGAGTAACCATGACTCTCTTATGGTGTTAGTAAATATGACTCTTATGGCGGGAGTAACTATGACTCTCTTATGGTGGGAGTAACTCTGACTCTCTTATAGTGGGAGTGACTATGACTCTCTTATGGTGGGAGTAACTATGACTCTTATGGCAGGAGTAACTATGACTCTCTTGTGGCGGGACTAACTATGACTCTTTTGGATGGAGTAACTATGACTCTCTTATGATGGAGCTACTTTTGGCGTTAGTAACCATGACTCTCTTATGGTGGGAGTAACTATGACACTCTTATGGTGGGAGTAACTATAACTCTCTTATGGTGGGAGTAACTGTTACTCTCTTATGGAGGGAGTAACTATGACTCTCTTATGGTTGGAGTAACTATGACTCTTATGGCGGGACTAACTATGACTCTTTTGGATGGAGTAACTATGACTCTCTTATGGTGGGACTACTTATGGTGGGAGTAACCATGACACTCTTATGGTGGGAGTAACTATGACTCTCTTATGGTGTTAGTAAATATGACTCTCTTATGGCGGGAGTAACTATGACACTCTTATTGTGGGAGTAACTATGACACTCTTATGGTGGGAGTAACTATGACTCTCTTATGGTGTTAGTAAATATGACTCTCTTATGGCGGGAGTAACTATGACACTCTTATGGTGGGAGTAACTATGACTCTCTTATGGTGGGAGTAACTCTGTCTCTCTTATGGTGGGAGTAACTATGACTCTTATGGCGGTAGTAACTATGACTCTCTTATGGATGGAGTAATTATGACTCTTATGGCGAGAGTAACTACGACTCTCTTATGGTGGGACTACTTTTGGCGGGAGTAACTATGACTCTCTTATGGTGGGAGTAACTATGACTCTCTAATGGTGGGAGTAACTATAACTCTTATGGTGGGAGTAACTGTGACTCTCTTATGGAGGGAGTAACTCTGACTCTCTTATGGTGGGACAACTTATGGTGGGAGTAACCATTACTCTCTTATGGTGGGAGTAGCTATTACTCTTATGGTTTGAGTAACTCTGACTCTCTTATGGTTGGAGTAACTATGACTCTCTTATGGTGGGAGTAACTATGACTCATGGCGGGAGTAACTCTGATACTCTTATGGTGGGAGTAACTATGAATCTCTTATGGTGGGAGTAAGTGTGACTCTCTTATGGTGGGAGTAACTATGACTCTCTTATGGTGGAACTACTTTTGGCGGGAGTAACTATGACTCTCTTATGGTGGGAGTAACTATGAATCTCTTATGGTGGGAGTAAGTGTGACTCTCTTATGGTGGGAGTAACTATGACTCTCTTATGGTGGGACTACTTTTGGCGGGAGTAACTGTTACTCTCTTATGGTGGGAGTAGCTATGAATCTCTTATGGTGGGAGTAAGTGTGACTCTCTTATGGAGGGAGTAACTATGACTCTCTTATGGTGGGAGTAACTACTCTTATGGCGTGAGTAACTATGACTCTCTTATGGCGGGAGTAACTATGACACTCTTATGGTGGGAGTAACTATGACTCTCTTGTAGCGGGAGTAACTATGACTCTCTTATGGCTGTAGTAACTATGACTGTCTTTTGGTGGGAGTAACTATGATTCTCTTATGGTGGGAGTAACTATGACTCTTTTGTGGTGGGAGTAACTATGATTCTCTTATGGTGGGAGTAACTCTGACTCTCTTATAGTGGGAGTGACTATGACTCTTATGGCGGGAGTAACTATGACTCTTATGGTGGTACTAACTGTGACTCTTTTGGATGGAGTAACTATGACTCTCTTATGGTGGAACTACTTTTGGCGGGAGTAACAATGACTCTCTTATGGTGGGAGTAACTATGACTCTTATAGTGGGAGTAACTATGACACTCTTATGGTGGGAGTAACTATGACTCTCTTATGGTGGGAGTAACTCTGACACTCTTATAGTGGGAGTAACTATGACACTCTTATGGTGGGAGTCACCATGAATCTCTTATGGTGGGAGTAACTATTACTCTTATGGTGTGAGTAAATATGACTCTTATGGCGGGAGTAACTATGACACTCTTATGGTGGGAGTAACTTCGACTCTCTTATGGCGGGAGTAACTATGACTCTCTTATGGTGGGAGTAACTGTGACTCTTATGGCGGTAGTAACTCTGATACTCTTATGGCGGGAGTAACTATTACTCTCTTATGGCGGGAGTAAATATGACTCTCTTATCGATGGAGTAACTATGACTCTCTTATGATGGGACTTTTTTTGGCGGGAGTAACTATGACACTCTTATGGTGGGAGTAACTATGACTCTCTAATGGTGGGAGTAACTATGACTTTCTTATGGTGGGAGTAACTATGACTCTCTTATGGTGGGAGTAACTATGACTCTCTAATGGTGGGAGTAACTATGACTCTCTTATGGTGGGAGTAACTCTGTCTCTCTTATGGTTGGAGTAACTATGACTCTCTTATGGCGGAATTAACTATGACTCTCTTATGGATGGAGTAACTATGACTCTTATGGCGAGAGTAACTACGACTCTCTTATGGTGGGACTACTTTTTGCGGGAGTAACTATGACTCTCTTATGGTGGGAGTAACTATGACTCTCTAATGGTGGGAGTAACTATAACTCTTATGGTGGGAGTAACTGTGACTCTTATGGAGGGAGTAACTCTGACTCTCTTATGGTGGGACTACTTATGGTGGGAGTAACCATGACTCTCTTATGGTGGGAGTAACTTACTCTTATGGTGTGAGTAACTCTGACTCTCTTATGGTGGGAGTAACTCTGACTCTCTTATGGTGGGAGTAACTATGACTCTCTTATGGCGGGAGTAACTATGACTCATGGTGGGAGTAACTATGACTCTGTTATGGCGGGAGTAACTATTACTCTCTTATGGCGGGAGTAAATATGACTTATGGATGGAGTAACTATGACTCTCTTATGGTGGGACTACTTTTGGCGGGAGTAACTATGACTCTCTTATGGTGGGAGTAACTGTGAATCTCTTATGGTGGGAGTAAGTGTGACTCTCTTATGGAGGGAGTAACTATGACTCTTATGGTGGGAGTAAGTATGACTCTCTTATGGAGGGAGTAACTATGACTCTCTTATGGTGGGAGTAACTACTCTTATGGCGTGAGTAACTTTGACTCTCTTATGGCGGGAGTAACTATGACACTCTTATGGCGGGAGTAACTATGACTCTCTTGTGGCGGGAGTAACTATGACTCTCTTATGGCGGTAGTAACTATGACTCTCTTATGGTGGGACTACTTTTGGCGGTAGTAACTATGACTCTCTTATGGTGGGAGTAACTATGATTCTCTAATGGTGGGAGTAACTATGACTCTTATGGCGGTAGTAACTATAGTTCTCTTATGGTGGGAGTAACTATGGCTCTCTTATGGTGGGAGTAACTATTTCTCTTATGGCGTGAGTAACTATGACTCTCTTATGGTGGGAGTAATTATGACTCTCTTATGGAGGGAGTAACTATGACACTCTTATGGTGGGAGTAACTATGACTCTCTTATGGTGTTAGTAATTATGATTCTCATGGCGGGAGTAACTATGACACTCTTATTGTGGGAGTAACTATGACTCTTTTATAGTGGGAGTAACTCTGACTCTCTTATGGTGTGAGTAACTTACTCTTATGGCGTGAGTAGCTATTACTCTTATGGCGTGAGTAACTATGACTCTCTTATGGTGGGAGTATCTATGACTCTCTTATGCCGGTAGTAACTATGACTCTCTTATGGATGGAGTAACTATGACTCTCTTATGGTGGGACTACTTTTGGCGGTAGTAACTATGACTCTCTTATTGTGGGAGTAACTATGATTCTCTAATGGTGGGAGTAACTATAACTCTTATGGGGGGAGTAACTATGACTCTTATGACGGTAGTAACTATGACTCTCTTATGGTGGGAGTAACTATGACTGTCTTATGGCGGGAGTAACTTTGACTCTCTTATGGCGGTAGTAACTATGACTCTCATATGGTGGGAGTAACTATGACTCTCTTATGATGGGAGTAACCATGACTCTCTTATGGTGGGAGTAACAATTACTCTTATGGTGTGAGTAACTATGACTCTCTTATGGCAGAAGTAACTATGACACTTTTATAGTGGGAGTAACTATGACTCTCTTATGGCGGGAGTAACTGACTCTCTTATGGTGGGAGTAACCATGACTCTCTAATGGTGTGAGTAACTATGACTCTCTAATGGTGGGAGTAACTATAACCCTCTTATGGTGGGAGTAACTATGACTCTCTTATGGCGTGAGTAACAATGGCTCTCTTATGATGGGACTAACTATGACTCTTTTGGATGGAGTAACTATGACTCTCTTATGGTGGGACTACTTATGGTGGGAGTAACCATGACTCTCTTATGGTGTTAGTAAATATGACTCTTATGGCGGGAGTAACTATGACTCTCTTATGGTGGGAGTAACTCTGACTCTCTTATAGTGGGAGTGACTATGACTCTCTTATGGCAGGAGTAACTATGACTCTCTTGTGGCGGGACTAACTATGACTCTTTTGGATGGAGTAACTATGACTCTCTTATGGTGGAGCTACTTTTGGCGTTAGTAACCATGACTCTCTTATGGTGGGAGTAACTATGACACTCTTATGGTGGGAGTAACTATAACTCTCTTATGGTGGGAGTAACTGTTACTCTCTTATGGAGGGAGTAACTATGACTCTCTTATGGTTGGAGTAACTATGACTCTCTTATGGCGGGACTAACTATGACTCTTTTGGATGGAGTAACTATGACTCTCTTATGGTGGGACTACTTATGGTGGGAGTAACCATGACACTCTTATGGTGGGAGTAACTATGACTCTCTTATGGTGTTAGTAAATATGACTCTCTTATGGCGGGAGTAACTATGACACTCTTATTGTGGGAGTAACTATGACACTCTTATGGTGGGAGTAACTATGACTCTCTTATGGTGTTAGTAAATATGACTCTCTTATGGCGGGAGTAACTATGACACTCTTATGGTGGGAGTAAGTGTGACTCTCTTATGGTGGGAGTAACTATGACTCTCTTATGGTGGGACTACTTTTGGCGGGAGTAACTGTGACTCTCTTATGTTGGGAGTAGCTATGAATCTCTTATGGTGGGAGTAAGTGTGACTCTCTTATGGAGGGAGTAACTATGACTCTCTTATGGTGGGAGTAACTACTCTTATGGCGTGAGTAACTATGACTCTCTTATGGCGGGAGTAACTATGACTCTTATGGTGGGAGTAACTATGACTCTCTTGTGGCGGGAGTAACTATGACTCTCTTATGGCTGTAGTAACTATGACTGTCTTTTGGTGGGAGTAACTATGATTCTCTTATGGTGGGAGTAACTATGACTCTCTTATGGTGGGAGTAACTATGACTCTCTTATGGTGGGAGTAACTCTGACTCTCTTATAGTGGGAGTGACTATGACTCTTATGGCGGGAGTAACTATGACTCTTATGGTGGTACTAACTGTGACTCTTTTGGATGGAGTAACTATGACTCTCTTATGGTGGAACTACTTTTGGCGGGAGTAACAATGACTCTCTTATGGTGGGAGTAACTATGACTCTTATAGTGGGAGTAACTATGACACTCTTATGGTGGGAGTAACTATGACTCTCTTATGGTGGGAGTAACTCTGACTCTCTTATGGTGGGAGTAACTCTGACACTCTTATTGTGGGAGTAACTATGACTCTCTTATGGATTGATTAACTCTGACTCTCTTATGGTGGGAGTCACCATGAATCTCTTATGGTGGGAGTAACTATTACTCTTATGGTGGGAGTAACTTCGACTCTCTTATGGCGGGAGTAACTATGACTCTCTTATGGTGGGAGTAACTATGACTCTTATGGCGGTAGTAACTCTGATACTCTTATGGCGGGAGTAACTATTACTCTCTTATGGCGGGAGTAAATATGACTCTCTTATGGATGGAGTAACTATGACTCTCTTATGATGGGACTACTTTTGGCGGGAGTAACTATGACACTCTTATGGTGGGAGTAACTATGACTCTCTAATGGTGGGAGTAACTATGACTTTCTTATGGTGGGAGTAACTATGACTCTCTTATGGTGGGAGTAACTATGACTCTCTAATGGTGGGAGTAACTATGACTCTCTTATGGTGGGAGTAACTCTGTCTCTCTTATGGTTGGAGTAACTATGACTCTCTTATGGCGGAATTAACTATGACTCTCTTATGGATGGAGTAACTATGACTCTTATGGCGAGAGTAACTATGACTCTCTTATGGTGGGACTTCTTTTTGCGGGAGTAACTATGACTCTCTTATGGTGGGAGTAACTATGACTCTCTAATGGTGGGAATAACTATAACTCTTATGGTGGGAGTAACTGTGACTCTTATGGAGGGAGTAACTCTGACTCTCTTATGGTGGGACTACTTATGGTGGGAGTAACCATGACTCTCTTATGGTGGGAGTAACTTACTCTTATGGTGTGAGTAACTCTGACTCTCTTATGGTGGGAGTAACTATGACTCTCTTATGGTGGGAGTAACTATGACTCATGGTGGGAGTAACTATGACTCTGTTATGGCGGGAGTAACTATTACTCTCTTATGGTGGGAGTAAATATGACTTATGGATGGAGTAACTATGACTCTCTTATGGTGGGACTACTTTTGGCGGGAGTAACTATGACTCTCTTATGGTGGGAGTAACTATGAATCTCTTATGGTGGGAGTAAGTGTGACTCTCTTATGGAGGGAGTAACTATGACTCTTATGGTGGGAGTAAGTATGACTCTCTTATGGAGGGAGTAACTATGACTCTCTTATGGTGGGAGTAACTACTCTTATGGCGTGAGTAACTTTGACTCTCTTATGGCGGGAGTAACTATGACACTCTTATGGTGGGAGTAACTATGACTCTCTTGTGGCGGGAGTAACTATGACTCTCTTATGGCGGTAGTAACTATGACTCTCTTATGGTGGGAGTAACTATTTCTCTTATGGCGTGAGTAACTATGACTCTCTTATGGTGGGAGTAATTATGACTCTCTTATGGAGGGAGTAACTATGACACTCTTATGGTGGGAGTAACTATGACTCTCTTATGGTGTTAGTAATTATGATTCTCATGGCGGGAGTAACTATGACACTCTTATTGTGGGAGTAACTATGACTCTTTTATAGTGGGAGTAACTCTGACTCTCTTATGGTGTGAGTAACTTACTCTTATGGCGTGAGTAGCTATTACTCTTATGGCGTGAGTAACTATGACTCTCTTATGGTGGGAGTATCTATGACTCTCTTATGCCGGTAGTAACTATGACTCTCTTATGGATGGAGTAACTATGACTCTCTTATGGTGGGACTACTTTTGGCGGTAGTAACTATGACTCTCTTATTGTGGGAGTAACTATGATTCTCTAATGGTGGGAGTAACTATAAATCTTATGGGGGGAGTAACTATGACTCTTATGACGGTAGTAACTATGACTCTCTTATGGTGGGAGTAACTATGACTCTCTTATGGCGGGAGTAACTATGACTCTCTTATGGCGGTAGTAACTATGATTCTCATATGGTGGGAGTAACTATGACTCTCTTATGATGGGAGTAACCATGACTCTCTTATGGTGGGAGTAACAATTACTCTTATGGTGTGAGTAACTATGACTCTCTTATGGCAGAAGTAACTATGACACTTTTATAGTGGGAGTAACTATGACTCTCTTATGGCGGGAGTAACTGACTCTCTTATGGTGGGAGTAACCATGACTCTCTAATGGTGTGAGTAACTATGACTCTCTAATGGTGGGAGTAACTATAACCCTCTTATGGTGGGAGTAACTATGACTCTCTTATGGCGTGAGTAACAATGGCTCTCTTATGACGGGACTAACTATGACTCTTTTGGATGGAGTAACTATGACTCTCTTATGGTGGGACTACTTATGGTGGGAGTAACCATGACTCTCTTATGGTGTTAGTAAATATGACTCTTATGGCGGGAGTAACTATGACTCTCTTATGGTGGGATTAACTCTGACTCTCTTATAGTGGGAGTGACTATGACTCTCTTATGGTGGGAGTAACTATGACTCTTATGGCAGGAGTAACTATGACTCTCTTATGGTGGAGCTACTTTTGGCGTTAGTAACCATGACTCTCTTATGGTGGGAGTAACTATGACACTCTTATGGTGGGAGTAACTATAACTCTCTTATGGTGGGAGTAACTGTTACTCTCTTATGGAGGGAGTAACTATGACTCTCTTATGGCGGGACTAACTATGACTCTTTTGGATGGAGTAACTATGACTCTCTTATGGTGGGACTACTTATGGTGGGAGTAACCATGACACTCTTATGGTGGGAGTAACTATGACTCTCTTATGGTGTTAGTAAATATGACTCTCTTATGGCGGGAGTAACTATGACACTCTTATTGTGGGAGTAACTATGACACTCTTATGGTGGGAGTAACTATGACTCTCTTATGGTGTTAGTAAATATGACTCTCTTATGGCGGGAGTAACTATGACACTCTTATGGTGGGAGTAACTATGACACTCTTATGGTGGGAGTAACTATGACTCTTATGGTGGGAGTAACTCTGTCTCTCTTATGGTGGGAGTAACTATGACTCTTATGGCGGTAGTAACTATGACTCTCTTATGGATGGAGTAACTATGACTCTTATGGCGAGAGTAACTACGACTCTCTTATGGTGGGACTACTTTTGGCGGGAGTAACTATGACTCTCTTATGGAGGGAGTAACTATGACTCTCTTATGGTGGGAGTAACTACTCTTATGGCGTGAGTAAATATGACTCTCTTATGGCGGGAGTAACTATGACACTCTTATGGTGGGAGTAACTATGACTCTCTTGTGGCGGGAGTAACTATGACTCTCTTATGGCTGTAGTAACTATGACTGTCTTTTGGTGGGAGTAACTATGATTCTCTTATGGTGGGAGTAACTATGACTCTCTTATGGTGGGAGTAACTATGACTCTCTTATGGTGGGAGTAACTCTGACTCTCTTATAGTGGGAGTGACTATGACTCTTATGGCGGGAGTAACTATGACTCTTATGGTGGTACTAACTGTGACTCTTTTGGATGGAGTAACTATGACTCTCTTATGGTGGAACTACTTTTGGCGGGAGTAACAATGACTCTCTTATGGTGGGAGTAACTATGACTCTTATAGTGGGAGTAACTATGACACTCTTATGGTGGGAGTAACTATGACTCTCTTATGGTGGGAGTAACTCTGACACTCTTATTGTGGGAGTAACTATGACTCTCTTATGGATTGATTAACTCTGACTCTCTTATGGTGGGAGTCACCATGAATCTCTTATGGTGGGAGTAACTATTACTCTTATGGTGTGAGTAAATATGACTCTTATGGCGGGAGTAACTATGACACTCTTATGGTGGGAGTAACTTCGACTCTCTTATGGCGGGAGTAACTATGACTCTCTTATGGTGGGAGTAACTATGACTCTTATGGCGGTAGTAACTCTGATACTCTTATGGCGGGAGTAACTATTACTCTCTTATGGCGGGAGTAAATATGACTCTCTTATGGATGGAGTAACTATGACTCTCTTATGATGGGACTACTTTTGGCGGGAGTAACTATGACACTCTTATGGTGGGAGTAACTCTGACTCTCTAATGGTGGGAGTAACTATGACTTTCTTATGGTGGGAGTAACTATGACTCTCTTATGGTGGGAGTAACTATGACTCTCTAATGGTGGGAGTAACTATGACTCTCTTATGTTGGGAGTAACTCTGTCTCTCTTATGGTTGGAGTAACTATGACTCTCTTATGGCGGAATTAACTATGACTCTCTTATGGATGGAGTAACTATGACTCTTATGGCGAGAGTAACTACGACTCTCTTATGGTGGGACTACTTTTTGCGGGAGTAACTATGACTCTCTTATGGTGGGAGTAACTATGACTCTCTAATGGTGGGAGTAACTATAACTCTTATGGTGGGAGTAACTGTGACTCTTATGGAGGGAGTAACTCTGACTCTCTTATGGTGGGACTACTTATGGTGGGAGTAACCATGACTCTCTTATGGTGGGAGTAACTTACTCTTATGGTGTGAGTAACTCTGACTCTCTTATGGTGGGAGTAACTATGACTCTCTTATGGTGGGAGTAACTATGACTCATGGTGGGAGTAACTATGACTCTGTTATGGCGGGAGTAACTATTACTCTCTTATGGCGGGAGTAAATATGACTTATGGATGGAGTAACTATGACTCTCTTATGGTGGGACTACTTTTGGCGGGAGTAACTATGACTCTCTTATGGTGGGAGTAACTATGAATCTCTTATGGTGGGAGTAAGTGTGACTCTCTTATGGAGGGAGTAACTATGACTCTTATGGTGGGAGTAAGTATGACTCTCTTATGGAGGGAGTAACTTTGACTCTCTTATGGCGGGAGTAACTATGACACTCTTATGGTGGGAGTAACTATGACTCTCTTGTGGCGGGAGTAACTACGACTCTCTTATGGTGGGACTACTTTTTGCGGGAGTAACTATGACTCTCTTATGGTGGGAGTAACTATGACTCTCTAATGGTGGGAGTAACTATAACTCTTATGGTGGGAGTAACTGTGACTCTTATGGAGGGAGTAACTCTGACTCTCTTATGGTGGGACTACTTATGGTGGGAGTAACCATGACTCTCTTATGGTGGGAGTAACTTACTCTTATGGTGTGAGTAACTCTGACTCTCTTATGGTGGGAGTAACTGTGACTCTCTTATGGTGGGAGTAACTATGACTCTCTTATGGCGGGAGTAACTATGACTCATGGTGGGAGTAACTATGACTCTGTTATGGCGGGAGTAACTATTACTCTCTTATGGCGGGAGTAAATATGACTTATGGATGGAGTAACTATGACTCTCTTATGGTGGGACTACTTTTGGCGGGAGTAACTATGACTCTCTTATGGTGGGAGTAACTGTGAATCTCTTATGGTGGGAGTAAGTGTGACTCTCTTATGGAGGGAGTAACTATGACTCTTATGGTGGGAGTAAGTATGACTCTCTTATGGAGGGAGTAACTATGACTCTCTTATGGTGGGAGTAACTACTCTTATGGCGTGAGTAACTTTGACTCTCTTATGGCGGGAGTAACTATGACACTCTTATGGCGGGAGTAACTATGACTCTCTTGTGGCGGGAGTAACTATGACTCTCTTATGGCGGTAGTAACTATGACTCTCTTATGGTGGGACTACTTTTGGCGGTAGTAACTATGACTCTCTTATGGTGGGAGTAACTATGATTCTCTAATGGTGGGAGTAACTATGACTCTTATGGCGGTAGTAACTATAGTTCTCTTATGGTGGGAGTAACTATGGCTCTCTTATGGTGGGAGTAACTATTTCTCTTATGGCGTGAGTAACTATGACTCTCTTATGGTGGGAGTAATTATGACTCTCTTATGGAGGGAGTAACTATGACACTCTTATGGTGGGAGTAACTATGACTCTCTTATGGTGTTAGTAATTATGATTCTCATGGCGGGAGTAACTATGACACTCTTATTGTGGGAGTAACTATGACTCTTTTATAGTGGGAGTAACTCTGACTCTCTTATGGTGTGAGTAACTTACTCTTATGGCGTGAGTAGCTATTACTCTTATGGCGTGAGTAACTATGACTCTCTTATGGTGGGAGTATCTATGACTCTCTTATGCCGGTAGTAACTATGACTCTCTTATGGATGGAGTAACTATGACTCTCTTATGGTGGGACTACTTTTGGCGGTAGTAACTATGACTCTCTTATTGTGGGAGTAACTATGATTCTCTAATGGTGGGAGTAACTATAACTCTTATGGGGGGAGTAACTATGACTCTTATGACGGTAGTAACTATGACTCTCTTATGGTGGGAGTAACTATGACTGTCTTATGGCGGGAGTAACTTTGACTCTCTTATGGCGGTAGTAACTATGACTCTCATATGGTGGGAGTAACTATGACTCTCTTATGATGGGAGTAACCATGACTCTCTTATGGTGGGAGTAACAATTACTCTTATGGTGTGAGTAACTATGACTCTCTTATGGCAGAAGTAACTATGACACTTTTATAGTGGGAGTAACTATGACTCTCTTATGGCGGGAGTAACTGACTCTCTTATGGTGGGAGTAACCATGACTCTCTAATGGTGTGAGTAACTATGACTCTCTAATGGTGGGAGTAACTATAACCCTCTTATGGTGGGAGTAACTATGACTCTCTTATGGCGTGAGTAACAATGGCTCTCTTATGATGGGACTAACTATGACTCTTTTGGATGGAGTAACTATGACTCTCTTATGGTGGGACTACTTATGGTGGGAGTAACCATGACTCTCTTATGGTGTTAGTAAATATGACTCTTATGGCGGGAGTAACTATGACTCTCTTATGGTGGGAGTAACTCTGACTCTCTTATAGTGGGAGTGACTATGACTCTCTTATGGTGGGAGTAACTATGACTCTTATGGCAGGAGTAACTATGACTCTCTTGTGGCGGGACTAACTATGACTCTTTTGGATGGAGTAACTATGACTCTCTTATGGTGGAGCTACTTTTGGCGTTAGTAACCATGACTCTCTTATGGTGGGAGTAACTATGACACTCTTATGGTGGGAGTAACTATAACTCTCTTATGGTGGGAGTAACTGTTACTCTCTTATGGAGGGAGTAACTATGACTCTCTTATGGTTGGAGTAACTATGACTCTCTTATGGCGGGACTAACTATGACTCTTTTGGATGGAGTAACTATGACTCTCTTATGGTGGGACTACTTATGGTGGGAGTAACCATGACACTCTTATGGTGGGAGTAACTATGACTCTCTTATGGTGTTAGTAAATATGACTCTCTTATGGCGGGAGTAACTATGACACTCTTATTGTGGGAGTAACTATGACACTCTTATGGTGGGAGTAACTATGACTCTCTTATGGTGTTAGTAAATATGACTCTCTTATGGCGGGAGTAACTATGACACTCTTATGGTGGGAGTAAGTGTGACTCTCTTATGGTGGGAGTAACTATGACTCTCTTATGGTGGGACTACTTTTGGCGGGAGTAACTGTGACTCTCTTATGTTGGGAGTAGCTATGAATCTCTTATGGTGGGAGTAAGTGTGACTCTCTTATGGAGGGAGTAACTATGACTCTCTTATGGTGGGAGTAACTACTCTTATGGCGTGAGTAACTATGACTCTCTTATGGCGGGAGTAACTATGACTCTTATGGTGGGAGTAACTATGACTCTCTTGTGGCGGGAGTAACTATGACTCTCTTATGGCTGTAGTAACTATGACTGTCTTTTGGTGGGAGTAACTATGATTCTCTTATGGTGGGAGTAACTATGACTCTCTTATGGTGGGAGTAACTATGACTCTCTTATGGTGGGAGTAACTCTGACTCTCTTATAGTGGGAGTGACTATGACTCTTATGGCGGGAGTAACTATGACTCTTATGGTGGTACTAACTGTGACTCTTTTGGATGGAGTAACTATGACTCTCTTATGGTGGAACTACTTTTGGCGGGAGTAACAATGACTCTCTTATGGTGGGAGTAACTATGACTCTTATAGTGGGAGTAACTATGACACTCTTATGGTGGGAGTAACTATGACTCTCTTATGGTGGGAGTAACTCTGACTCTCTTATGGTGGGAGTAACTCTGACACTCTTATTGTGGGAGTAACTATGACTCTCTTATGGATTGATTAACTCTGACTCTCTTATGGTGGGAGTCACCATGAATCTCTTATGGTGGGAGTAACTATTACTCTTATGGTGTGAGTAAATATGACTCTTATGGCGGGAGTAACTATGACACTCTTATGGTGGGAGTAACTTCGACTCTCTTATGGCGGGAGTAACTATGACTCTCTTATGGTGGGAGTAACTATGACTCTTATGGCGGTAGTAACTCTGATACTCTTATGGCGGGAGTAACTATTACTCTCTTATGGCGGGAGTAAATATGACTCTCTTATGGATGGAGTAACTATGACTCTCTTATGATGGGACTACTTTTGGCGGGAGTAACTATGACACTCTTATGGTGCTAGTAACTATGACTCTCTAATGGTGGGAGTAACTATGACTTTCTTATGGTGGGAGTAACTATGACTCTCTTATGGTGGGAGTAACTATGACTCTCTAATGGTGGGAGTAACTATGACTCTCTTATGGTGGGAGTAACTCTGTCTCTCTTATGGTTGGAGTAACTATGACTCTCTTATGGCGGAATTAACTATGACTCTCTTATGGATGGAGTAACTATGACTCTTATGGCGAGAGTAACTATGACTCTCTTATGGTGGGACTTCTTTTTGCGGGAGTAACTATGACTCTCTTATGGTGGGAGTAACTATGACTCTCTAATGGTGGGAGTAACTATAACTCTTATGGTGGGAGTAACTGTGACTCTTATGGAGGGAGTAACTCTGACTCTCTTATGGTGGGACTACTTATGGTGGGAGTAACCATGACTCTCTTATGGTGGGAGTAACTTACTCTTATGGTGTGAGTAACTCTGACTCTCTTATGGTGGGAGTAACTATGACTCTCTTATGGTGGGAGTAACTATGACTCATGGTGGGAGTAACTATGACTCTGTTATGGCGGGAGTAACTATTACTCTCTTATGGCGGGAGTAAATATGACTTATGGATGGAGTAACTATGACTCTCTTATGGTGGGACTACTTTTGGCGGGAGTAACTATGACTCTCTTATGGTGGGAGTAACTATGAATCTCTTATGGTGGGAGTAAGTGTGACTCTCTTATGGAGGGAGTAACTATGACTCTTATGGTGGGAGTAAGTATGACTCTCTTATGGAGGGAGTAACTATGACTCTTATGGTGGGAGTAACTACTCTTATGGCGTGAGTAACTTTGACTCTCTTATGGCGGGAGTAACTATGACACTCTTATGGTGGGAGTAACTATGACTCTCTTGTGGCGGGAGTAACTATGACTCTCTTATGGCGGTAGTAACTATGACTCTCTTATGGTGGGAGTAACTATTTCTCTTATGGCGTGAGTAACTATGACTCTCTTATGGTGGGAGTAATTATGACTCTCTTATGGAGGGAGTAACTATGACACTCTTATGGTGGGAGTAACTATGACTCTCTTATGGTGTTAGTAATTATGATTCTCATGGCGGGAGTAACTATGACACTCTTATTGTGGGAGTAACTATGACTCTTTTATAGTGGGAGTAACTCTGACTCTCTTATGGTGTGAGTAACTTACTCTTATGGCGTGAGTAGCTATTACTCTTATGGCGTGATTAACTATGACTCTCTTATGGTGGGAGTATCTATGACTCTCTTATGCCGGTAGTAACTATGACTCTCTTATGGATGGAGTAACTATGACTCTCTTATGGTGGGACTACTTTTGGCGGTAGTAACTATGACTCTCTTATTGTGGGAGTAACTATGATTCTCTAATGGTGGGAGTAACTATAAATCTTATGGGGGGAGTAACTATGACTCTTATGACGGTAGTAACTATGACTCTCTTATGGTGGGAGTAACTATGACTCTCTTATGGCGGGAGTAACTATGACTCTCTTATGGCGGTAGTAACTATGATTCTCATATGGTGGGAGTAACTATGACTCTCTTATGATGGGAGTAACCATGACTCTCTTATGGTGGGAGTAACAATTACTCTTATGGTGTGAGTAACTATGACTCTCTTATGGCAGAAGTAACTATGACACTTTTATAGTGGGAGTAACTATGACTCTCTTATGGCGGGAGTAACTGACTCTCTTATGGTGGGAGTAACCATGACTCTCTAATGGTGTGAGTAACTATGACTCTCTAATGGTGGGAGTAACTATAACCCTCTTATGGTGGGAGTAACTATGACTCTCTTATGGCGTGAGTAACAATGGCTCTCTTATGACGGGACTAACTATGACTCTTTTGGATGGAGTAACTATGACTCTCTTATGGTGGGACTACTTATGGTGGGAGTAACCATGACTCTCTTATGGTGTTAGTAAATATGACTCTTATGGCGGGAGTAACTATGACTCTCTTATGGTGGGATTAACTCTGACTCTCTTATAGTGGGAGTGACTATGACTCTCTTATGGTGGGAGTAACTATGACTCTTATGGCAGGAGTAACTATGACTCTCTTGTGGCGGGACTAACTATGACTCTTTTGGATGGAGTAACTATGACTCTCTTATGGTGGAGCTACTTTTGGCGTTAGTAACCATGACTCTCTTATGGTGGGAGTAACTATGACACTCTTATGGTGGGAGTAACTATAACTCTCTTATGGTGGGAGTAACTGTTACTCTCTTATGGAGGGAGTAACTATGACTCTCTTATGGCGGGACTAACTATGACTCTTTTGGATGGAGTAACTATGACTCTCTTATGGTGGGACTACTTATGGTGGGAGTAACCATGACACTCTTATGGTGGGAGTAACTATGACTCTCTTATGGTGTTAGTAAATATGACTCTCTTATGGCGGGAGTAACTATGACACTCTTATTGTGGGAGTAACTATGACACTCTTATGGTGGGAGTAACTATGACTCTCTTATGGTGTTAGTAAATATGACTCTCTTATGGCGGGAGTAACTATGACACTCTTATGGTGGGAGTAACTATGACACTCTTATGGTGGGAGTAACTATGACTCTCTTATGGTGGGAGTAACTCTGTCTCTCTTATGGTGGGAGTAACTATGACTCTTATGGCGGTAGTAACTATGACTCTCTTATGGATGGAGTAACTATGACTCTTATGGCGAGAGTAACTACGACTCTCTTATGGTGGGACTACTTTTGGCGGGAGTAACTATGACTCTCTTATGGAGGGAGTAAATATGACTCTCTTATGGCGGGAGTAACTATGACACTCTTATGGTGGGAGTAACTATGACTCTCTTGTGGCGGGAGTAACTATGACTCTCTTATGGCTGTAGTAACTATGACTGTCTTTTGGTGGGAGTAACTATGATTCTCTTATGGTGGGAGTAACTATGACTCTCTTATGGTGGGAGTAACTATGACTCTCTTATGGTGGGAGTAACTCTGACTCTCTTATAGTGGGAGTGACTATGACTCTTATGGCGGGAGTAACTATGACTCTTATGGTGGTACTAACTGTGACTCTTTTGGATGGAGTAACTATGACTCTCTTATGGTGGAACTACTTTTGGCGGGAGTAACAATGACTCTCTTATGGTGGGAGTAACTATGACTCTTATAGTGGGAGTAACTATGACACTCTTATGGTGGGAGTAACTATGACTCTCTTATGGTGGGAGTAACTCTGACACTCTTATTGTGGGAGTAACTATGACTCTCTTATGGATTGATTAACTCTGACTCTCTTATGGTGTTAGTCACCATGAATCTCTTATGGTGGGAGTAACTATTACTCTTATGGTGTGAGTAAATATGACTCTTATGGCGGGAGTAACTATGACACTCTTATGGTGGGAGTAACTTCGACTCTCTTATGGCGGGAGTAACTATGACTCTCTTATGGTGGGAGTAACTATGACTCTTATGGCGGTAGTAACTCTGATACTCTTATGGCGGGAGTAACTATTACTCTCTTATGGCGGGAGTAAATATGACTCTCTTATGGATGGAGTAACTATGACTCTCTTATGATGGGACTACTTTTGGCGGGAGTAACTATGACACTCTTATGGTGGGAGTAACTCTGACTCTCTAATGGTGGGAGTAACTATGACTTTCTTATGGTGGGAGTAACTATGACTCTCTTATGGTGGGAGTAACTATGACTCTCTAATGGTGGGAGTAACTATGACTCTCTTATGTTGGGAGTAACTCTGTCTCTCTTATGGTTGGAGTAACTATGACTCTCTTATGGCGGAATTAACTATGACTCTCTTATGGATGGAGTAACTATGACTCTTATGGCGAGAGTAACTACGACTCTCTTATGGTGGGACTACTTTTTGCGGGAGTAACTATGACTCTCTTATGGTGGGAGTAACTATGACTCTCTAATGGTGGGAGTAACTATAACTCTTATGGTGGGAGTAACTGTGACTCTTATGGAGGGAGTAACTCTGACTCTCTTATGGTGGGACTACTTATGGTGGGAGTAACCATGACTCTCTTATGGTGGGAGTAACTTACTCTTATGGTGTGAGTAACTCTGACTCTCTTATGGTGGGAGTAACTATGACTCTCTTATGGTGGGAGTAACTATGACTCATGGTGGGAGTAACTATGACTCTGTTATGGCGGGAGTAACTATTACTCTCTTATGGCGGGAGTAAATATGACTTATGGATGGAGTAACTATGACTCTCTTATGGTGGGACTACTTTTGGCGGGAGTAACTATGACTCTCTTATGGTGGGAGTAACTATGAATCTCTTATGGTGGGAGTAAGTGTGACTCTCTTATGGAGGGAGTAACTATGACTCTTATGGTGGGAGTAAGTATGACTCTCTTATGGAGGGAGTAACTATGACTCTCTTATGGTGGGAGTAACTACTCTTATGTCGTGAGTAACTTTGACTCTCTTATGGCGGGAGTAACTATGACACTCTTATGGTGGGAGTAACTATGACTCTCTTGTGGCGGGAGTAACTATGACTCTCTTATGGCGGTAGTAACTATGACTCTCTTATGGTGGGACTACTTTTGGCGGTAGTAACTATGACTCTCTTATGGTGGGAGTAACTATGATTCTCTAATGGTGGGAGTAACTATGACTCTTATGGCTGTAGTAACTATAGTTCTCTTATGGTGGGAGTAACTATGGCTCTCTTATGGTGGGAGTAACTATTTCTCTTATGGCATGAGTAACTATGACTCTCTTATGGTGGGAGTAATTATGACTCTCTTATGGAGGGAGTAACTATGACACTCTTATGGTGGGAGTAACTATGACTCTCTTATGGTGTTAGTAATTATGATTCTCATGGCGGGAGTAACTATGACACTCTTATTGTGGGAGTAACTATGACTCTTTTATAGTGGGAGTAACTCTGACTCTCTTATGGTGTGAGTAACTTACTCTTATGGCGTGAGTAGCTATTACTCTTATGGCGTGAGTAACTATGACTCTCTTATGGTGGGAGTATCTATGACTCTCTTATGCCGGTAGTAACTATGACTCTCTTATGGATGGAGTAACTATGACTCTCTTATGGTGGGACTACTTTTGGCGGTAGTAACTATGACTCTCTTATTGTGGGAGTAACTATGATTCTCTAATGGTGGGAGTAACTATAACTCTTATGGGGGGAGTTAATATGACTCTTATGACGGTAGTAACTATGACTCTCTTATGGTGGGAGTAACTATGACTCTCTTATGGCGGGAGTAACTATGACTCTCTTATGGCGGTAGTAACTATGACTCTCATATGGTGGGAGTAACTATGACTCTCTTATGATGGGAGTAACCATGACTCTCTTATGGTGGGAGTAACAATTACTCTTATGGTGTGAGTAACTATGACTCTCTTATGGCAGAAGTAACTATGACACTTTTATAGTGGGAGTAACCATGACTGTCTAATGGTGTGAGTAACTATGACTCTCTAATGGTGGGAGTAACTATAACCCTCTTAGGGTGGGAGTAACTATGACTCTCTTATGGCGTGAGTAACAATGGCTCTCTTATGACGGGACTAACTATGACTCTTTTGGATGGAGTAACTATGACTCTCTTATGGTGGGACTACTTATGGTGGGAGTAACCATGACTCTCTTATGGTGTTAGTAAATATGACTCTTATGGCGGGAGTAACTATGACTCTCTTATGGTGGGAGTAACTCTGACTCTCTTATAGTGGGAGTGACTATGACTCTCTTATGGTGGGAGTAACTATGACTCTTATGGCAGGAGTAACTGTGACTCTCTTGTGGCGGGACTAACTATGACTCTTTTGGATGGAGTAACTATGACTCTCTTATGGTGGAGCTACTTTTGGCGTTAGTAACCATGACTCTCTTATGGTGGGAGTAACTATGACACTCTTATGGTGGGAGTAACTATAACTCTCTTATGGTGGGAGTAACTGTTACTCTCTTATGGAGGGAGTAACTATGACTCTCTTATGGTTGGAGTAACTATGACTCTCTTATGGCGGGACTAACTATGACTCTTTTGGATGGAGTAACTATGACTCTCTTATGGTGGGACTACTTATGGTGGGAGTAACCATGACACTCTTATGGTGGGAGTAACTATGACTCTCTTATGGTGTTAGTAAATATGACTCTCTTATGGCGGGAGTAACTATGACACTCTTATTGTGGGAGTAACTATGACACTCTTATGGTGGGAGTAACTATGACTCTCTTATGGTGTTAGTAAATATGACTCTCTTATGGTGGGACTACTTTTGGCGGTAGTAACTATGACTCTCTTATGGTGGGAGTAACTATGATTCTCTTATGGTGGGAGTAACTATGGCTCTCTTATGGTGGGAGTAACTATTTCTCTTATGGCGTGAGTAACTATGACTCTCTTATGGTGGGAGTAATTATGACTCTCTTATGGAGGGAGTAACTATGACACTCTTATGGTGGGAGTAACTATGACTCTCTTATGGTGTTAGTAATTATGATTCTCATGGCGGGAGTAACTATGACACTCTTATTGTGGGAGTAACTATGACTCTTTTATAGTGGGAGTAACTCTGACTCTCTTATGGTGTGAGTAACTTACTCTTATGGCGTGAGTAGCTATTACTCTTATGGCGTGAGTAGCTATTACTCTTATGGCGTGAGTAACTATGACTCTCTTATGGTGGGAGTATCTATGACTCTCTTATGCCGGTAGTAACTATGACTCTCTTATGGATGGAGTAACTATGACTCTCTTATGGTGGGACTACTTTTGGCGGTAGTAACTATGACTCTCTTATTGTGGGAGTAACTATGATTCTCTAATGGTGGGAGTAACTATAACTCTTATGGGGGGAGTAACTATGACTCTTATGACGGTAGTAACTATGACTCTCTTATGGTGGGAGTAACTATGACTCTCTTATGGCGGTAGTAACTATGACTCTCATATGGTGGGAGTAACTATGACTCTCTTATGATGGGAGTAACCATGACTCTCTTATGGTGGGAGTAACAATTACTCTTATGGTGTGAGTAACTATGACTCTCTTATGGCAGAAGTAACTATGACACTTTTATAGTGGGAGTAACTATGACTCTCTTATGGCGGGAGTAACTGACTCTCTTATGGTGGGAGTAACCATGACTCTCTAATGGTGTGAGTAACTATGACTCTCTAATGGTGGGAGTAACTATAACCCTCTTAGGGTGGGAGTAACTATGACTCTCTTATGGCGTGAGTAACAATGGCTCTCTTATGACTGGACTAACTATGACTCTTTTGGATGGAGTAACTATGACTCTCTTATGGTGGGACTACTTATGGTGGGAGTAACCATGACTCTCTTATGGTGTTAGTAAATATGACTCTTATGGTGTGAGTAACTATGACTCTCTTATGGTGGGAGTAACTCTGACTCTCTTATAGTGGGAGTGACTATGACTCTCTTATGGTGGGAGTAACTATGACTCTTATGGCAGGAGTAACTATGACTCTCTTGTGGCGGGACTAACTATGACTCTTTTGGATGGAGTAACTATGACTCTCTTATGGTGGAGCTACTTTTGGCGTTAGTAACCATGACTCTCTTATGGCGGGAGTAAATATGACTCTCTTATGGATGGAGTAACTATGACTCTCTTATGATGGGACTACTTTTGGCGGGAGTAACTATGACACTCTTATGGTGGGAGTAACTCTGACTCTCTAATGGTGGGAGTAACTATGACTTTCTTATGGTGGGAGTAACTATGACTCTCTTATGGTGGGAGTAACTATGACTCTCTAATGGTGGGAGTAACTATGACTCTCTTATGTTGGGAGTAACTCTGTCTCTCTTATGGTTGGAGTAACTATGACTCTCTTATGGCGGAATTAACTATGACTCTCTTATGGATGGAGTAACTATGACTCTTATGGCGAGAGTAACTACGACTCTCTTATGGTGGGACTACTTTTTGCGGGAGTAACTATGACTCTCTTATGGTGGGAGTAACTATGACTCTCTAATGGTGGGAGTAACTATAACTCTTATGGTGGGAGTAACTGTGACTCTTATGGAGGGAGTAACTCTGACTCTCTTATGGTGGGACTACTTATGGTGGGAGTAACCATGACTCTCTTATGGTGGGAGTAACTTACTCTTATGGTGTGAGTAACTCTGACTCTCTTATGGTGGGAGTAACTATGACTCTCTTATGGTGGGAGTAACTATGACTCATGGTGGGAGTAACTATGACTCTGTTATGGCGGGAGTAACTATTACTCTCTTATGGCGGGAGTAAATATGACTTATGGATGGAGTAACTATGACTCTCTTATGGTGGGACTACTTTTGGCGGGAGTAACTATGACTCTCTTATGGTGGGAGTAACTATGAATCTCTTATGGTGGGAGTAAGTGTGACTCTCTTATGGAGGGAGTAACTATGACTCTTATGGTGGGAGTAAGTATGACTCTCTTATGGAGGGAGTAACTATGACTCTCTTATGGTGGGAGTAACTACTCTTATGTCGTGAGTAACTTTGACTCTCTTATGGCGGGAGTAACTATGACACTCTTATGGTGGGAGTAACTATGACTCTCTTGTGGCGGGAGTAACTATGACTCTCTTATGGCGGTAGTAACTATGACTCTCTTATGGTGGGACTACTTTTGGCGGTAGTAACTATGACTCTCTTATGGTGGGAGTAACTATGATTCTCTAATGGTGGGAGTAACTATGACTCTTATGGCTGTAGTAACTATAGTTCTCTTATGGTGGGAGTAACTATGGCTCTCTTATGGTGGGAGTAACTATTTCTCTTATGGCATGAGTAACTATGACTCTCTTATGGTGGGAGTAATTATGACTCTCTTATGGAGGGAGTAACTATGACACTCTTATGGTGGGAGTAACTATGACTCTCTTATGGTGTTAGTAATTATGATTCTCATGGCGGGAGTAACTATGACACTCTTATTGTGGGAGTAACTATGACTCTTTTATAGTGGGAGTAACTCTGACTCTCTTATGGTGTGAGTAACTTACTCTTATGGCGTGAGTAGCTATTACTCTTATGGCGTGAGTAACTATGACTCTCTTATGGTGGGAGTATCTATGACTCTCTTATGCCGGTAGTAACTATGACTCTCTTATGGATGGAGTAACTATGACTCTCTTATGGTGGGACTACTTTTGGCGGTAGTAACTATGACTCTCTTATTGTGGGAGTAACTATGATTCTCTAATGGTGGGAGTAACTATAACTCTTATGGGGGGAGTTAATATGACTCTTATGACGGTAGTAACTATGACTCTCTTATGGTGGGAGTAACTATGACTCTCTTATGGCGGGAGTAACTATGACTCTCTTATGGCGGTAGTAACTATGACTCTCATATGGTGGGAGTAACTATGACTCTCTTATGATGGGAGTAACCATGACTCTCTTATGGTGGGAGTAACAATTACTCTTATGGTGTGAGTAACTATGACTCTCTTATGGCAGAAGTAACTATGACACTTTTATAGTGGGAGTAACCATGACTGTCTAATGGTGTGAGTAACTATGACTCTCTAATGGTGGGAGTAACTATAACCCTCTTAGGGTGGGAGTAACTATGACTCTCTTATGGCGTGAGTAACAATGGCTCTCTTATGACGGGACTAACTATGACTCTTTTGGATGGAGTAACTATGACTCTCTTATGGTGGGACTACTTATGGTGGGAGTAACCATGACTCTCTTATGGTGTTAGTAAATATGACTCTTATGGCGGGAGTAACTATGACTCTCTTATGGTGGGAGTAACTCTGACTCTCTTATAGTGGGAGTGACTATGACTCTCTTATGGTGGGAGTAACTATGACTCTTATGGCAGGAGTAACTGTGACTCTCTTGTGGCGGGACTAACTATGACTCTTTTGGATGGAGTAACTATGACTCTCTTATGGTGGAGCTACTTTTGGCGTTAGTAACCATGACTCTCTTATGGTGGGAGTAACTATGACACTCTTATGGTGGGAGTAACTATAACTCTCTTATGGTGGGAGTAACTGTTACTCTCTTATGGAGGGAGTAACTATGACTCTCTTATGGTTGGAGTAACTATGACTCTCTTATGGCGGGACTAACTATGACTCTTTTGGATGGAGTAACTATGACTCTCTTATGGTGGGACTACTTATGGTGGGAGTAACCATGACACTCTTATGGTGGGAGTAACTATGACTCTCTTATGGTGTTAGTAAATATGACTCTCTTATGGCGGGAGTAACTATGACACTCTTATTGTGGGAGTAACTATGACACTCTTATGGTGGGAGTAACTATGACTCTCTTATGGTGTTAGTAAATATGACTCTCTTATGGTGGGACTACTTTTGGCGGTAGTAACTATGACTCTCTTATGGTGGGAGTAACTATGATTCTCTTATGGTGGGAGTAACTATGGCTCTCTTATGGTGGGAGTAACTATTTCTCTTATGGCGTGAGTAACTATGACTCTCTTATGGTGGGAGTAATTATGACTCTCTTATGGAGGGAGTAACTATGACACTCTTATGGTGGGAGTAACTATGACTCTCTTATGGTGTTAGTAATTATGATTCTCATGGCGGGAGTAACTATGACACTCTTATTGTGGGAGTAACTATGACTCTTTTATAGTGGGAGTAACTCTGACTCTCTTATGGTGTGAGTAACTTACTCTTATGGCGTGAGTAGCTATTACTCTTATGGCGTGAGTAGCTATTACTCTTATGGCGTGAGTAACTATGACTCTCTTATGGTGGGAGTATCTATGACTCTCTTATGCCGGTAGTAACTATGACTCTCTTATGGATGGAGTAACTATGACTCTCTTATGGTGGGACTACTTTTGGCGGTAGTAACTATGACTCTCTTATTGTGGGAGTAACTATGATTCTCTAATGGTGGGAGTAACTATAACTCTTATGGGGGGAGTAACTATGACTCTTATGACGGTAGTAACTATGACTCTCTTATGGTGGGAGTAACTATGACTCTCTTATGGCGGTAGTAACTATGACTCTCATATGGTGGGAGTAACTATGACTCTCTTATGATGGGAGTAACCATGACTCTCTTATGGTGGGAGTAACAATTACTCTTATGGTGTGAGTAACTATGACTCTCTTATGGCAGAAGTAACTATGACACTTTTATAGTGGGAGTAACTATGACTCTCTTATGGCGGGAGTAACTGACTCTCTTATGGTGGGAGTAACCATGACTCTCTAATGGTGTGAGTAACTATGACTCTCTAATGGTGGGAGTAACTATAACCCTCTTAGGGTGGGAGTAACTATGACTCTCTTATGGCGTGAGTAACAATGGCTCTCTTATGACTGGACTAACTATGACTCTTTTGGATGGAGTAACTATGACTCTCTTATGGTGGGACTACTTATGGTGGGAGTAACCATGACTCTCTTATGGTGTTAGTAAATATGACTCTTATGGTGTGAGTAACTATGACTCTCTTATGGTGGGAGTAACTCTGACTCTCTTATAGTGGGAGTGACTATGACTCTCTTATGGTGGGAGTAACTATGACTCTTATGGCAGGAGTAACTATGACTCTCTTGTGGCGGGACTAACTATGACTCTTTTGGATGGAGTAACTATGACTCTCTTATGGTGGAGCTACTTTTGGCGTTAGTAACCATGACTCTCTTATGGTGGGAGTAACTATGACACTCTTATGGTGGGAGTAACTATAACTCTCTTATGGTGGGAGTAACTGTTACTCTCTTATGGAGGGACTACTTATGGTGGGAGTAACCATGACACTCTTATGGTGGGAGTAACTATGACTCTCTTATGGTGTTAGTAAATATGACTCTCTTATGGCGGGAGTAACTATGACACTCTTATTGTGGGAGTAACTGTGACACTCTTATGGTGGGAGTAACTATGACTCTCTTATGGTGTTAGTAAATATGACTCTCTTATGGCGGGAGTAACTATGACACTCTTATGGTGGGAGTAACTATGACTCTCTTATGGTGGGAGTAACTCTGTCTCTCTTATGGTGGGAGTAACTATGACTCTTATGGCGGTAGTAACTATGACTCTCTTATGGATGGAGTAACTACGACTCTTATGGCGAGAGTAACTACGACTCTCTTATGGTGGGACTACTTTTGGCGGGAGTAACTATGACTCTCTTATGGTGGGAGTAACTATGACTCTCTAATGGTGGGAGTAACTATAACTCTTATGGTGGGAGTAACTGTGACTCTCTTATGGAGGGAGTAACTCTGACTCTCTTATGGTGGGACAACTTATGGTGGGAGTAACCATTACTCTCTTATTGTGGGAGTAGCTATTACTCTTATGGTTTGAGTAACTCTGACTCTCTTATGGTTGGAGTAACTATGACTCATGGCGGGAGTAACTCTGATACTCTTATGGAGGGAGTAACTATGACTCTTATGGCGGGAGTAACTATTACTCTCTTATGGCTGGAGTAAATATGACTCTTATGGTGGAACTACTTTTGGCAGGAGTAACTATGACTCTCTTATGGTGGGAGTAACTATGAATCTCTTATGGTGGGAGTAAGTGTGACTCTCTTATGGTGGGAGTAACTATGACTCTCTTATGGTGGGACTACTTTTGGCGGGAGTAACTGTGACTCTCTTATGGTGGGAGTAGCTATGAATCTCTTATGGTGGAAGTAAGTGTGACTCTCTTATGGAGGGAGTAACTATGACTCTCTTATGGTGGGACTACTTTTGGCGGTAGTAACTATGACTCTCTTATGGTGGGAGTAACTATGATTCTCTAATGGTGGGAGTAACTATGACTCTCTTATGGCGGTAGTAACTATGACTCTCTTATGGTGGGACTACTTTTGGCGGTAGTAACTATAGTTCTCTTATGGTGGGAGTAACTATGGCTCTCTTATGGTGGGAGTAACTATTTCTCTTATGGCGTGAGTAACTATGACTCTCTTATGGTGGGAGTAATTATGACTCTCTTATGGAGGGAGTAACTATGACACTCTTATGGTGGGAGTAACTATGACTCTCTTATGGTGTTAGTAATTATGATTCTCATGGCGGGAGTAACTATGACACTCTTATTGTGGGAGTAACTATGACTCTTTTATAGTGGGAGTAACTCTGACTCTCTTATGGTGTGAGTAACTTACTCTTATGGCGTGAGTAGCTATTACTCTTATGGCGTGAGTAACTATGACTCTCTTATGGTGGGAGTATCTATGACTCTCTTATGCCGGTAGTAACTATGACTCTCTTATGGATGGAGTAACTATGACTCTCTTATGGTGGGACTACTTTTGGCGGTAGTAACTAAGACTCTCTTATTGTGGGAGTAACTATGATTCTCTAATGGTGGGAGTAACTATAACTCTTATGGGGGGAGTAACTATGACTCTTATGACGGTAGTAACTATGACTCTCTTATGGTGGGAGTAACTATGACTCTCTTATGGCGGGAGTAACTATGACTCTCTTATGGCGGTAGTAACTATGACTCTCATATGGTGGGAGTAACTATGACTATATAATGGTGGGAGTAACTATTTCTCTTATTGTGTGAGTAACTATGACTCTCTTATGGCAGGAATAACTATGAAACTGTTATGGTTGAGTAACTATGAATGTCTTATGGCAGGAATAACTATGACTCCCTTGGGGCGGGAGTAACTATGACTCTCTTATGGTGGGAGTAACTATGACTCTCTTATGGTGGGAGTAATTATGACTCTCTTATGGTGAGAATAACTATGACTCTCTTATGGTGTTAGTAATTATGACTCTTATGGCGGGAGTAACTATGACACTCTTATTGTGGGAGTAACTATGGCTGTCTTATAGTGGGAGTAACTCTGACTCTTATGGTGTGAGTAACTATTACTCTTATGGCGTGAGTAGCTATTACTCTTATGGCGTGAGTAACTATGACTCTCTTATGATGGGAGTAACTATAACTCTCTTATGGTGGGAGTAACTATGACTCATGGCGGGAGTAACTCTGATACTCTTATGTTGGGAGTAACTATTACTCTCTTATGGGGGGAGTAAATATGACTCTTATGGATGGAGTAACTATGACTCTCTTATGGTGGGACTACTTTTGGTGGGAGTAACTATGACTCTCTTATGGTGGGAGTAACTATGAATCTCTTATGGTGGGAGTAAGTGTGACTCTCTTATGGAGGGAGTAACTATGAATCTCTTATGGTGGGAGTAAGTGTGACTCTCTTATGGTGGGAGTAACTATGACTCTCTTATGGTGGGAGTGACTATGACACTCTTATGGTGGGAGTAACTATGACTCTCTTGTGGCGGGAGTAACTATGACTCTCTTATGGCGGTAGTAACTATGACTCTCTTATGGATGGAGTAACTATGACTCTCTTATGGTGGGAGTAACTATGACTCTCTTATGGTGGGAGTAACTCTGTCTCTCTTATGGTTGGAGTAACTATGACTCTCTTATGGCGGAATTAACTATGACTCTCTTATGGATGGAGTAACTATGACTCTTATGGCGAGAGTAACTACGACTCTCTTATGGTGGGACTACTTTTTGCGGGAGTAACTATGACTCTCTTATGGTGGGAGTAACTATGACTCTCTAATGGTGGGAGTAACTATAACTCTTATGGTGGGAGTAACTGTGACTCTTATGGAGGGAGTAACTCTGACTCTCTTATGGTGGGACTACTTATGGTGGGAGTAACCATGACTCTCTTATGGTGGGAGTAACTTACTCTTATGGTGTGAGTAACTCTGACTCTCTTATGGTGGGAGTAACTATGACTCATGGTGGGAGTAACTATGACTCTGTTATGGCGGGAGTAACTATTACTCTCTTATGGCGGGAGTAAATATGACTTATGGATGGAGTAACTATGACTCTCTTATGGTGGGACTACTTTTGGCGGGAGTAACTATGACTCTCTTATGGTGGGAGTAACTATGAATCTCTTATGGTGGGAGTAAGTGTGACTCTCTTATGGAGGGAGTAACTATGACTCTTATGGTGGGAGTAAGTATGACTCTCTTATGGAGGGAGTAACTATGACTCTCTTATGGTGGGAGTAACTATGACTCTCTTATGGAGGGAGTAACTTTGACTCTCTTATGGCGGGAGTAACTATGACACTCTTATGGTGGGAGTAACTATGACTCTCTTGTGGCGGGAGTAACTATGACTCTCTTATGGCGGTAGTAACTATGACTCTCTTATGGTGGGACTACTTTTGGCGGTAGTAACTATGACTCTCTTATGGTGGGAGTAACTATGATTCTCTAATGGTGGGAGTAACTATGACTCTCTTATGGCGGTAGTAACTATGACTCTCTTATGGTGGGACTACTTTTGGCGGTAGTAACTATAGTTCTCTTATGGTGGGAGTAACTATGGCTCTCTTATGGTGGGAGTAACTATTTCTCTTATGGCGTGAGTAACTATGACTCTCTTATGGTGGGAGTAATTATGACTCTCTTATGGAGGGAGTAACTATGACACTCTTATGGTGGGAGTAACTATGACTCTCTTATGGTGTTAGTAATTATGATTCTCATGGCGGGAGTAACTATGACACTCTTATTGTGGGAGTAACTATGACTCTTTTATAGTGGGAGTAACTTACTCTTATGGCGTGAGTAGCTATTACTCTTATGGCGTGAGTAACTATGACTCTCTTATGGTGGGAGTATCTATGACTCTCTTATGCCGGTAGTAACTATGACTCTCTTATGGATGGAGTAACTATGACTCTCTTATGGTGGGACTACTTTTGGCGGTAGTAACTAAGACTCTCTTATTGTGGGAGTAACTATGATTCTCTAATGGTGGGAGTAACTATAACTCTTATGGGGGGAGTAACTATGACTCTTATGACGGTAGTAACTATGACTCTCTTATGGTGGGAGTAACTATGACTCTCTTATGGCGTTAGTAACTATGACTCTCTTATGGCGGTAGTAACTATGACTCTCATATGGTGGGAGTAACTATGACTATATAATGGTGGGAGTAACTATTTCTCTTATTGTGTGAGTAACTATGACTCTCTTATGGCAGGAATAACTATGAAACTGTTATGGTGGAGTAACTATGAATGTCTTATGGCAGGAATAACTATGACTCCCTTAGGGCGGGAGTAACTATGACTCTCTTATGGTGGGAGTAACTATGACTCTCTTATGGTGGGAGTAATTATGACTCTCTTATGGTGAGAATAACTATGACTCTCTTATGGTGTTAGTAATTATGACTCTGATGGCGGGAGTAACTATGACACTCTTATTGTGGGAGTAACTATGGCTGTCTTATAGTGGGAGTAACTCTGACTCTTATGGTGTGAGTAAGTATTACTCTTATGGCGTGAGTAGCTATTACTCTTATGGCGTGAGTAACTATGACTCTCTTATGATGGGAGTAACTATAACTCTCTTATGGTGGGAGTAACTATGACTCATGGCGGGAGTAACTCTGATACTCTTATGTTGGGAGTAACTATTACTCTCTAATGGGGGGAGTAAATATGACTCTTATGGATGGAGTAACTATGACTCTCTTATGGTGGGACTACTTTTGGTGGGAGTAACTATGACTCTCTTATGGTGGGAGTAACTATGAATCTCTTATGGTGGGAGTAAGTGTGACTCTCTTATGGAGGGAGTAACTATGAATCTCTTATGGTGGGAGTAAGTGTGACTCTCTTATGGTGGGAGTAACTATGACTCTCTTATGGTGGGACTACTTTTGGCTTGAGTAACTATGACTCTTATGGTGGGAGTAAGTGTGACTCTTATGGAATGAGTAACTATGACTCTCTTATGGTGGGAGTGACTACTCTTATGGCGTGAGTAACTATGACTCTTATGGCGGGAGTAACTATGACACTCTTATGGTGGGAGTAACTATGACTCTCTTGTGGCGGGAGTAACTATGACTCTTATGGCGGTAGTAACTATGACTCTCTTATGGATGGAGTAACTATGACTCTCTTATGGTGGGAGTAACTATGACTCTCTTATGGTGGGAGTAACTATGATTCTCTAATGGTGGGAGTAACTATAACTCTTATGGGGGGAGTAACTATGACTATATAATGGTGGGAGTAACTATTTCTCTTATGGCGTGAGTAACTATGACTCTCTTATGGTGGGAGTAACTATGACTATATAATGGTGGGAGTAACTATTTCTCTTATGGTGGGAGTGACTATAACTCTCTTATGGTGGGAGTAAGTGTGACTCTCTGATGGCGGGAGTAACTATTACTCTCTTATGGCGGGAGTAAATATGACTCTCTTATGGATGGAGTAACTATGACTCTCTTATGGTTGGACTACTTTTGGCAGGAGTAACTATGACTCTCTTATGGTTTGAGTAACTATGACTCTAATGGTGCGAGTAACTATAACTCTTCTGGTGGGAGTAACAGTGACTCTCTTATGGAGGGAGTAATTCTGACTCTCTTATGGTGGGACTACTTATGTTGGGAGTAACCATGACTCTTTTATGGTGGGAGTAACTATTACTCTTATGGTGTGTGTAAATTTGACTCTTATGGCGGGAGTATCTATGACACTCTTATGGTGGGAGTAACCATGACTCTCTTATGGTGTGAGTAACTATTACTCTTATGGCGTAAGTAACTTTAACTCTCTTATGGTGGGAGTAACAATTATTCTTATGGTGTGAGTAACTATGACTTTCTTATGGCGGGAGTAACTATGACTCTCTTATGGCGGGAGTAACTATGACTCTCTTATGGTGGGAGTAACTATGACTGTCTTAAGGTGGGAGTAACTATTACTCTCTTATGGTGGGAGTGACTATAACTTTCTTATGGTGGGAGTGACTATAACTCTCTTATGGTTGGAGTAAGTGTGACTCTCTTATGGCTGGAGTAACTATTACTCTCTTATGGTGGGAGTGACTATAACTCTCTTATGGTGGGAGTAAGTGTGACTCTTATGGCGGGAGTAACTATAACTCTCTTATGGTGGGAGTGACTATAACTCTCTTATGGTGGGAGTAAGTGTGACTCTCTGATGGCGGGAGTAACTATTACTCTCTTATGGCGGGAGTAAATATGACTCTCTTATGGATGGAGTAACTATGACTCTCTTATGGTTGGACTACTTTTGGCGGGAGTAACTATGACTCTCTTATGGTTTGAGTAACTATGACTCTAATGGTGCGAGTAACTATAACTCTTCTGGTGGGAGTAACAGTGACTCTCTTATGGAGGGAGTAATTCTGACTCTCTTATGGTGGGACTACTTATGTTGGGAGTAACCATGACTCTTTTATGGTGGGAGTAACTATTACTCTTATGGTGTGTGTAAATTTGACTCTTATGGCGGGAGTATCTATGACACTCTTATGGTGGGAGTAACCATGACTCTCTTATGGTGTGAGTAACTATTACTCTTATGGCGTAAGTAACTTTAACTCTCTTATGGTGGGAGTAACAATTATTCTTATGGTGTGAGTAACTATGACTTTCTTATGGCGGGAGTAACTATGACTCTTATGGCGGGAGTAACTATGACACTTTTATGGTGGGAGTAACTATGACTCTCTTATGGCGGTAGTAACTGACACTTTTATAGTGGGAGTAACTATGACTCTCTTATGGCGGTATTAACTATGATTCTCTAATGGTGGGTTTAATTATAACTCTCTTATGGTGGGAGTAACTATGACACTCTTATGGTGGTTGTAACTCTGACACTCTTATGGTGGGAGTAACTATGACTCTCTTATGGTGGGAGTAACTATGACTCTCTAAATGTGGGAGTAACTCTGACTCTCTTATGGTGGGACTACTTATGGTGGGAGTAACCATGACTCTCTTATGGATGGAGTAACTATGACTCTCTTATGGATGGAGTAACTATGACTCTCTTATGGTGGGACTACTTTTGGCTAGAGTAACTATGACTCTCTTATGGTGGGAGTAACTATGATTTTCTTATGGTGGGAGTAACTATGATTCTCTTATGGTGGGAGTAACTATGACTCTCTTATGGATGGAGTAACTATGACACTTATGGTGGGACTGCTTTTGTCGGGAGTAACTATGACTCTCTTATGGTGGGAGTAACTATGACTCTAATGGTGGGAGTAACTATAACTCTTCTGGTGGGAGTAACAGTGACTCTCTTATGGAGGGAGTAACTATTACTCTTATGGTGTGAGTAAATTTGACTTAAGCAGGAGTAACTATGACACTCTTATGTTGGGAGTAACTATGACACTCTTATGGTGGGAGTAACTATAACACTCTTATGGTGGGAGTAACTATGACTCTTATAGTGGGAGTAACTATGACTCTCTTGTGGTAGTAGTAACAATTACTCTTATGGTGTGAGTAAGTATGACTTTCTTATGGCAGGAGTAACTATGACTCTCTTATGGCGGGAGTAACTATGACACTTTTATGGTGGGAGTAACTATGACTCTCTTATGGCGGTAGTAACTATGACTCTCTAATGGTGGGAGTAACTATGACTCTCTTATGGCGGGAGTAACTATGACAATCTTATGGTGGGAGTAACTATGACTCTCTTATGGTAGGAGTAACTAAGACTCTCTAAAGGTGGGAGTAACTCTGACTCTCTTATGGTGGGACTACTTATGGCGGGAGTAACTATGACACTCTTATGGCGGGAGTAACTATGACTTTTATGGCGGGAGTAACTCTGATACTCTTATGGTGGGAGTAACTATGACTCTCTTATGGCGGGAGTAACTATGACTCTCTTATGGATGGAGTAACTATGACTCTCTTATGGTTGGACTACTTTTGGCTAGAGTAACTATGACTCTCTTATGGCGGGAGTAACTATGACACTCTTATGGTGGGAGCAACTATGACTCTCTTGTGGCGGGAGTAACTATGACTCTCTTATGGCGGGAGTAACTGACTCTTATGGTGGGAGTAACTCTGACACTCTTATGGTGGGAGTAACTATGACTCTCTTATGGTGGGAGTAACTATGACTCTCTTATGGAGGGAGTAACTATGACTCTCTTATGGCGGTAGTAACTATGACTCTCTTATGGCTGGAGTAACTGACACTTATGGTGGGAGTAACTATGACTCTTATGGTGGTAGTAACTATGACTCTTATGGTGGGAGTAACTCTGACTCTTATGGTGGGAGTAACTATGACTCTCTCATGGTGGGAGTAACTATGACTCTCTCATGGTGGGAGTAACTATGACTCTCTTATGGTGGGAGTAACTATGACTCTCTTGTGGCGGGAGTAACTATGACTCTCTTATGCCGGGAATAACTATGACTCACTTACGGCGGGAGTAACTATGACTCTCTTATGGTGGGAGTAACTATGACTGTTTTATGGAGGGAGTAACTCTGACTCTCATGATGGGAATAACCATGACTCTCTTATGGTGGGAGTAACAATTACTCTTATGGTGTGAGTAACTATGACTCTTATGGCGGGAGTAACTATGACACTCTCATGGCGGGAGTACCTATGACTCTTATGGCTGTAGTAACTATGACTCTTATGGTGGGAGTAACTATGACTCTATAATGGTGGGACTAACTATAACTCTTATGGAGGGAGTAATTATGACTCTTATGTTGGGAGTAACTATTACTCTTACTGCGTGAGTAACTATGACTCTCTTATGGCGGGAGTAACTATGACACTCTTATGGTGGGAGTAACTATGACTCTTGTGGCGGGAGTAACTATTACTCTCTTATGGCGGGAGTAACTGACTCTTATGGTGGGAGTAACTCTGACACTCTTATGGTGGGAGTAACTATGACTCTCTTATGGAGGGAGTAACTATGACTCTCTTATGGCGGGAGTAACTATGACTCTCTTATGGCTGGAGTAACTGACACTTATGGTGGGAGTAACTATGACTCTTATGGTGGGAGTAACTATGACTTTCTTATGGTGTGAGTAACTATGACTCTTACGGCGGGAGTAACTATGACTCTCTTATGGCGGGAGTAACTATGACTCTTATGGCGGGAGTAACTATGACTGTCTTGTGGCGGGATTAACTATGACACTCTCATGGCGGGAGTAACTATGACTCTCTAATGGTGGGACTACTTTTGGCTAGAGTAACTATGACTCTCTTATGGTGGGAGTAACTGTGATTCTTTTATGGAGGGAGTAACTATGACTCTTATGGTGGGACTAACTATGACTCTTATGGTGTTAGTAAATATGACTTTCTTATGGCTGGAGTAACTATGACACTCTTATTTTGGGAGTAACTGTGACTCTTATGGTGGGAGTAACTCTGACTCTCTTATGGTGGGAGTAACTATGACTCTCTTATGGTGGGAGTAACTCTGACACTCTTATGGTGGGAGTAACTATGACTCTCTTATGGCGGTAGTAACTATGACTCTCTTATGGATGGAGTAACTATGACTCTCTTATGGTGGACTACTTTTGGCTAGAGTAACTATGACTCTCTTTTGGTGGGAGTAACTATGACTCTCTAAAGGTGGGAATAACTATAACTCTCTTATGGTTGGAGTAACTATGACACTCTTATGGTGTGAGTAACTATGACTCTCTAAAGGTGGGAGTAACTATAACTCTCTTATGGTGGGAGTAACTATGACTCTCTTGTGGCGGTAGCAACTATGACTCTCTTATGGTGGGAGTAACTATGACTCTTATGGCGGTAGTAACTATGACTCTCTTATGGATGGAGTAACTATGACTCTTATGGTGGGACTACTTTTGGCGGGATTAACTATGACTCTGTTATGGTGGGAGTAACTATGACTATCTTATGGTGGGAGTAACTATAACTCTTCTGGTGGGAGTAACAATTACTCTTTTGGTGGGAGTAACTATGACTCTCTAAAGGTGGGAGTAACTGTAACTCTTATGGATGGAGTAACTATGACACTTATGGTGGGACTGCTTTTGTCGGGAGTAACTATGACTCTCTTATGGTGGGAGTAACTATGACTCTAATGGTGGGAGTAACTATAACTCTTCTGGTGGGAGTAACAGTGACTCTCTTATGGAGGGAGTAACTATTACTCTTATGGTGTGAGTAAATTTGACTTAAGCAGGAGTAACTATGACACTCTTATGTTGGGAGTAACTATGACACTCTTATGGTGGGAGTAACTATAACACTCTTATGGTGGGAGTAACTATGACTCTTATAGTGGGAGTAACTATGACTCTCTTGTGGTAGTAGTAACAATTACTCTTATGGTGTGAGTAAGTATGACTTTCTTATGGCAGGAGTAACTATGACTCTCTTATGGCGGGAGTAACTATGACACTTTTATGGTGGGAGTAACTATGACTCTCTTATGGCGGTAGTAACTATGACTCTCTAATGGTGGGAGTAACTATGACTCTCTTATGGCGGGAGTAACTATGACAATCTTATGGTGGGAGTAACTATGACTCTCTTATGGTAGGAGTAACTAAGACTCTCTAAAGGTGGGAGTAACTCTGACTCTCTTATGGTGGGACTACTTATGGCGGGAGTAACTATGACACTCTTATGGCGGGAGTAACTATGACTTTTATGGCGGGAGTAACTCTGATACTCTTATGGTGGGAGTAACTATGACTCTCTTATGGCGGGAGTAACTATGACTCTCTTATGGATGGAGTAACTATGACTCTCTTATGGTTGGACTACTTTTGGCTAGAGTAACTATGACTCTCTTATGGCGGGAGTAACTATGACACTCTTATGGTGGGAGCAACTATGACTCTTGTGGCGGGAGTAACTATGACTCTCTTATGGCGGGAGTAACTGACTCTTATGGTGGGAGTAACTCTGACACTCTTATGGTGGGAGTAACTATGACTCTCTTATGGAGGGAGTAACTATGACTCTCTTATGGCGGGAGTAACTATGACTCTCTTATGGCTGGAGTAACTGACACTTATGGTGGGAGTAACTATGACTCTTATGGTGGTAGTAACTATGACTCTCTTATGGTGGGAGTAACTCTGACTCTTATGGTGGGAGTAACTATGACTCTCTCATGGTGGGAGTAACTATGACTCTCTTGTGGCGGGAGTAACTATGACTCTCTTGTGGCGGGAGTAACTATGACTCTCTTATGCCGGGAATAACTATGACTCACTTACGGCGGGAGTAACTATGACTCTCTTATGGTGGGAGTAACTATGACTGTTTTATGGAGGGAGTAACTCTGACTCTCATGATGGGAATAACCATGACTCTCTTATGGTGGGAGTAACAATTACTCTTATGGTGTGAGTAACTATGACTCTTATGGCGGGAGTAACTATGACACTCTCATGGCGGGAGTACCTATGACTCTTATGGCTGTAGTAACTATGACTCTTATGGTGGGAGTAACTATGACTCTATAATGGTGGGACTAACTATAACTCTTATGGAGGGAGTAACTATGACTCTTATGTTGGGAGTAACTATTACTCTTACTGCGTGAGTAACTATGACTCTCTTATGGCGGGAGTAACTATGACACTCTTATGGTGGGAGTAACTATGACTCTTGTGGCGGGAGTAACTATGACTCTCTTATGGCGGGAGTAACTGACTCTTATGGTGGGAGTAACTCTGACACTCTTATGGTGGGAGTAACTATGACTCTCTTATGGAGGGAGTAACTATGACTCTCTTATGGCGGGAGTAACTATGACTCTCTTATGGCTGGAGTAACTGACACTTATGGTGGGAGTAACTATGACTCTTATGGTGGGAGTAACTATGACTTTCTTATGGTGTGAGTAACTATGACTCTTACGGCGGGAGTAACTATGACTCTCTTATGGCGGGAGTAACTATGACTCTTATGGCGGGAGTAACTATGACTGTCTTGTGGCGGGATTAACTATGACACTCTCATGGCGGGAGTAACTATGACTCTCTAATGGTGGGACTACTTTTGGCTAGAGTAACTATGACTCTCTTATGGTGGGAGTAACTGTGATTCTTTTATGGAGGGAGTAACTATGACTCTTATGGTGGGACTAACTATGACTCTTATGGTGTTAGTAAATATGACTTTCTTATGGCTGGAGTAACTATGACACTCTTATTTTGGGAGTAACTGTGACTCTTATGGTGGGAGTAACTCTGACTCTCTTATGGTGGGAGTAACTATGACTCTCTTATGGTGGGAGTAACTCTGACACTCTTATGGTGGGAGTAACTATGACTCTCTTATGGCGGTAGTAACTATGACTCTCTTATGGATGGAGTAACTATGACTCTCTTATGGTGGACTACTTTTGGCTAGAGTAACTATGACTCTCTTTTGGTGGGAGTAACTATGACTCTCTAAAGGTGGGAATAACTATAACTCTCTTATGGTGGGAGTAACTATGACACTCTTATGGTGTGAGTAACTATGACTCTCTAAAGGTGGGAGTAACTATAACTCTCTTATGGTGGGAGTAACTATGACTCTCTTGTGGCGGTAGCAACTATGACTCTCTTATGGTGGGAGTAACTATGACTCTTATGGCGGTAGTAACTATGACTCTCTTATGGATGGAGTAACTATGACTCTTATGGTGGGACTACTTTTGGCGGGATTAACTATGACTCTGTTATGGTGGGAGTAACTATGACTATCTTATGGTGGGAGTAACTATAACTCTTCTGGTGGGAGTAACAATTACTCTTTTGGTGGGAGTAACTATGACTCTCTAAAGGTGGGAGTAACTGTAACTCTTATGGTGGGACTAACTATGACTCTCTTGTGGCGGGAGTAACTATGACTCTCTTATGTCAGGAGTAACTATGAGTCACTTACGGCAGGAGTAACTATGACTCTTATGGAGGGAGTAACTGACTCTCATGATGGGTGTAACCATGACTCTCTTATGGTGGGAGTAACAATTACTCTTATGGTGTGAGTAACTATGACTCTTATGGCGGGAGTAACTATGACACTCTCATGGCGGGAGTAACTATGACTCTCTTATGGTGGGAGTAACTATGACTCTATAATGGTGGGAGTAACTATAACTCTTATGGTGGGAGTAACTGTGACTCTCTTATGGAGGGAGTAACTATGACTCTTATGGTGGGAGTAACTATTACTCTTATGACGTGAGTAACTATGACACTCTTATGGTGGCAGTAACTATAACTCTCTTGTGGCGGGAGTAACTATGACTCTCTTATGGCGGGAGTAACTGACTTTTATGGCGGGAGTAACTATGACTCTCTTTTGGCGGGAGTAACTATGACTCTCTTATGGTGGGAGTAACTATGACTTTCTTATGGCGGGAGTAACTATGACACTCTTATTTTGGGAGTAACTGTGACTCTTATGGTGGGAGTAACTCTGACTCTCTTATGGTGGGAGTAACTATGACTGTCTTATGGTGGGAGTAACTCTGACACTCTTATGGTGGGAGTAACTATGACTCTCTTATGGCGGTAGTAACTATGACTCTCTTATGGATGGAGTAACTATGACTCTTATGGTGGACTACTTTTGGCTAGAGTAACTATTACTCTCTTTTGGTGGGAGTAACTATGACTCTCTAAAGGTGGGAGTAACTATAACTCTCTTATGGTGGGAGTAACTATGACTCTTGTGGCGGGAGTAACTATGACTCTTTTATGGTGGGAGTAACTATGACTCTGATGGTGGGAGTAACTATAACTCTCTTATGGTGGGAGTAACTGTGATTCTCTTATGGAGGGAGTAACTGTGACTCTCTTATGGTGGGACTAACTATGGCTCTTATGGCGGTAGTAACTATGACTCTTATGGTGGGAGTAACTCTGACTCTCTTATGGTGGGAGTAACTATGACTCTCCTATGGTGGGAGTAACTATAACTCTTATGGCGGTAGTAACTATGACTCTCTTATGGATGGAGTAACTATGACTCTTATGGTGGGACTACTTTTGCCAGGAGTAACTATGACTTTCTTATGGCTTGAGTAACTATGACTCTCTTATGGCGGGAGTAACTATGACTCTCTTATGGCGGTAGTAATTATGACTTTCTTATGGATGGAGTAACTATGACTCTCTTATGGTGGGACTACTTTTGGCTAGAGTAACTATGACTCTCTTATGGTGGGAGTAACTATGACTCTCTAAAGGTGGGAGTAACTATAACTCTCTTATGGTGGGATTAACTATGACTCTCTTGTGGCGGGAGTAACTATGACTCTTATGGTGGGAATAACTATGACTCTCTAAAGGTGGGAGTAACTATTACTCTTATGGTGGGAGTAACTATGACTCTAATGGTAGGAGTAACTATAACTCTTATGGTGGGAGTAACAGTGACTCTTTTATGGAGGGAGTAACTATGACTCTCTTATGGTTGGACTACTTTTGGCTAGAGTAACTATGACTCTCTTATGGTGGGAGTAACTATGACTCTCTAAAGGTGGGAGTAACTATAACTCTCTTATGGTGGGAGTAACTATGACTCTCTTGTGGTGGGACTAACTATGACTCTCTTATGTCGGGAGTAACTATGAGTCACTTACGGCTGGAGTAACTATGACTCTCTTATGGTGGGAGTAACTATGACTCTTATGGAGGTAGTAACTGACTCTCATGATGGGAGTAACCATGACTCTCTTATGGTGGGAGTGACAATTACTCTTATGGTGTGAGTAACTATGACTCTTATGGCGGTAGTAACTATGACTCTATAATGGTGGGAGTAACTATAACTCTTATGGTGGGAGTAACTGTAACTCTTATGGAGGGAGTAACTATGACTCTTATTGTGGGAGTATGTATTACTCTTATGACGTGAGTAACTATGACACTCTTATGGTGGGAGTAACTATGACTCTTGTGGCGGGAGTAACTATGACTCTCTTATGGCGGAAGTAACTATGACTCTCTTATGGCGGGAGTAACTGACTCTTCTGGTGGGAGTAACTCTGACACTGTTATGGTGGGAGTAACTCTAACTCTCTTATGGTGGGAGTAACTGTGACTCTCCTATGGAGGGAGTAACTATGATTCTCTTATGGTTGGAGTAACTATGACTTTCTTATGGCGGGAGTAACTATGACTCTCTTATGGTGGGAGTAACTATGACTCTCTTATGGCGGTAGTAACTATGACTCTTATGGATGGAGTAACTATGACACTTATGGTGGGACTGCTTTTGTCGGGAGTAACTATGACTCTCTTATGGTGGGAGTAACTATGACTCTAATGGTGGGAGTAACTATAACTCTTCTGGTGGGAGTAACAGTGACTCTCTTATGGAGGGAGTAACTATTACTCTTCTGGTGGGAGTAACTATGACACTCTTATGTTGGGAGTAACTATGACACTCTTATGGTGGGAGTAACTATGACACTCTTATGGTGGGAGTAACTATGACTCTCTTGTGGTAGTAGTAACAATTACTCTTATGGTGTGAGTAAGTATGACTTTCTTATGGCAGGAGTAACTATGACTCTCTTATGGCGGGAGTAACTATGACACTTTTATGGTGGGAGTAACTATGACTCTCTTATGGCGGTAGTAACTATGACTCTCTAATGGTGGGAGTAACTATGACTCTCTTATGGTGGGAGTAACTATGACAATCTTATGGTGGGAGTAACTATGACTCTCTAAAGGTGGGAGTAACTATGACTCTCTTATGGTGGGAGTAACTGTGATTCTTTTATGGAGGGAGTAACTATGACTCTTATGGTGGGACTAACTATGACTCTTATGGTGTTAGTAAATATGACTTTCTTATGGCTGGAGTAACTATGACACTCTTATTTTGGGAGTAACTGTGACTCTTATGGTGGGAGTAACTCTGACTCTCTTATGGTGGGAGTAACTATGACTCTCTTATGGTGGGAGTAACTCTGACACTCTTATGGTGGGAGTAACTATGACTCTCTTATGGCGGTAGTAACTATGACTCTCTTATGGATGGAGTAACTATGACTCTCTTATGGTGGACTACTTTTGGCTAGAGTAACTATGACTCTCTTTTGGTGGGAGTAACTATGACTCTCTAAAGGTGGGAATAACTATAACTCTCTTATGGTGGGAGTAACTATGACACTCTTATGGTGTGAGTAACTATGACTCTCTAAAGGTGGGAGTAACTATAACTCTCTTATGGTGGGAGTAACTATGACTCTCTTGTGGCGGTAGCAACTATGACTCTCTTATGGTGGGAGTAACTATGACTCTTATGGCGGTAGTAACTATGACTCTCTTATGGATGGAGTAACTATGACTCTTATGGTGGGACTACTTTTGGCGGGATTAACTATGACTCTGTTATGGTGGGAGTAACTATGACTATCTTATGGTGGGAGTAACTATAACTCTTCTGGTGGGAGTAACAATTACTCTTTTGGTGGGAGTAACTATGACTCTCTAAAGGTGGGAGTAACTGTAACTCTTATGGTGGGACTAACTATGACTCTCTTGTGGCGGGAGTAACTATGACTCTCTTATGTCAGGAGTAACTATGAGTCACTTACGGCAGGAGTAACTATGACTCTTATGGAGGGAGTAACTGACTCTCATGATGGGAGTAACCATGACTCTCTTATGGTGGGAGTAACAATTACTCTTATGGTGTGAGTAACTATGACTCTTATGGCGGGAGTAACTATGACACTCTCATGGCGGGAGTAACTATGACTCTCTTATGGTGGGAGTAACTATGACTCTATAATGGTGGGAGTAACTATAACTCTTATGGTGGGAGTAACTGTGACTCTCTTATGGAGGGAGTAACTATGACTCTTATGGTGGGAGTAACTATTACTCTTATGACGTGAGTAACTATGACACTCTTATGGTGGGAGTAACTATAACTCTCTTGTGGCGGGAGTAACTATGACTCTCTTATGGCGGGAGTAACTGACTTTTATGGCGGGAGTAACTATGACTCTCTTTTGGCGGGAGTAACTATGACTCTCTTATGGTGGGAGTAACTATGACTTTCTTATGGCGGGAGTAACTATGACACTCTCATTTTGGGAGTAACTGTGACTCTTATGGTGGGAGTAACTCAGACTCTCTTATGGTGGGAGTAACTATGACTGTCTTATGGTGGGAGTAACTCTGACACTCTTATGGTGGGAGTAACTATGACTCTCTTATGGCGGTAGTAACTATGACTCTCTTATGGATGGAGTAACTATGACTCTCTTATGGTGGACTACTTTTGGCTAGAGTAACTATTACTCTCTTTTGGTGGGAGTAACTATGACTCTCTAAAGGTGGGAGTAACTATAACTCTCTTATGGTGGGAGTAACTATGACTCTTGTGGCGGGAGTAACTATGACTCTTTTATGGTGGGAGTAACTATGACTGATGGTGGGAGTAACTATAACTCTCTTATGGTGGGAGTAACTGTGATTCTCTTATGGAGGGAGTAACTGTGACTCTCTTATGGTGGGACTAACTATGGCTCTTATGGCGGTAGTAACTATGACTCTTATGGTGGGAGTAACTCTGACTCTCTTATGGTGGGAGTAACTATGACTCTCCTATGGTGGGAGTAACTATAACTCTTATGGCGGTAGTAACTATGACTCTCTTATGGATGGAGTAACTATGACTCTTATGGTGGGACTACTTTTGCCAGGAGTAACTATGACTTTCTTATGGCGGGAGTAACTATGACTCTCTTATGGCGGGAGTAACTATGACTCTCTTATGGCGGTAGTAATTATGACTTTCTTATGGATGGAGTAACTATGACTCTCTTATGGTCGGACTACTTTTGGCTAGAGTAACTATGACTCTCTTATGGTGGGAGTAACTATGACTCTCTAAAGGTGGGAGTAACTATAACTCTCTTATGGTGGGATTAACTATGACTCTCTTGTGGCGGGAGTAACTATGACTCTTATGGTGGGAATAACTATGACTCTCTAAAGGTGGGAGTAACTATTACTCTTATGGTGGGAGTAACTATGACTCTAATGGTGGGAGTAACTGTAACTCTTATGGTGGGAGTAACAGTGACTCTTTTATGGAGGGAGTAACTATGACTCTCTTATGGTTGGACTACTTTTGGCTAGAGTAACTATGACTCTCTTATGGTGGGAGTAACTATGACTCTCTAAAGGTGGGAGTAACTATAACTGTCTTATGGTGGGAGTAACTATGACTCTCTTGTGGTGGGACTAACTATGACTCTCTTATGTCGGGAGTAACTATGAGTCACTTACGGCTGGAGTAACTATGACTCTTATGGTGGGAGTAACTATGACTCTTATGGAGGTAGTAACTGACTCTCATGATGGGAGTAACCATGACTCTCTTATGGTGGGAGTGACAATTACTCTTATGGTGTGAGTAACTATGACTCTTATGGCGGTAGTAACTATGACTCTATAATGGTGGGAGTAACTATAACTCTTATGGTGGGAGTAACTGTAACTCTTATGGAGGGAGTAACTATGACTCTTATTGTGGGAGTATGTATTACTCTTATGACGTGAGTAACTATGACACTCTTATGGTGGGAGTAACTATGACTCTTGTGGCGGGAGTAACTATGACTCTCTTATGGCGGAAGTAACTATGACTCTCTTATGGCGGGAGTAACTGACTCTTCTGGTGGGAGTAACTCTGACACTGTTATGGTGGGAGTAACTGTGACTCTCTTATGGAGGGAGTAACTATGATTCTCTTATGGTTGGAGTAACTATGACTTTCTTATGGCGGGAGTAACTATGACTCTCTTATGGTGGGAGTAACTATGACTCTCTTATGGCGGTAGTAACTATGACTCTCTTATGGATGGAGTAACTATGACACTTATGGTGGGACTGCTTTTGTCGGGAGTAACTATGACTCTCTTATGGTGGGAGTAACTATGACTCTAATGGTGGGAGTAACTATAACTCTTCTGGTGGGAGTAACAGTGACTCTCTTATGGAGGGAGTAACTATTACTCTTATGGTGTGAGTAAATTTGACTTAAGCAGGAGTAACTATGACACTCTTATGTTGGGAGTAACTATGACACTCTTATGGTGGGAGTAACTATGACACTCTTATGGTGGGAATAACTATGACTCTTATAGTGGGAGTAACTATGACTCTCTTGTGGTAGTAGTAACAATTACTCTTATGGTGTGAGTAAGTATGACTTTCTTATGGCAGGAGTAACTATAACTCTCTTATGGCGGGAGTAACTATGACACTTTTATGGTGTGAGTAACTATGACACTCTTATGGCGGTAGTAACTATGACTCTCTAATGGTGGGAGTAACTATGACTCTCTTATGGTGGGAGTAACTATGACAATCTTATGGTGGGAGTAACTATGACTCTCTTATGGTAGGAGTAACTAAGACTCTCTAAAGGTGGGAGTAACTCTGACTCTCTTATGGTGGGACTACTTATGGCGGGAGTAACTATGACACTCTTATGGCGGGAGTAACTATGACTCTTATGTTGGGAGTAACTATGACTTTTATGGCGGGAGTAACTCTGATACTCTTATGGTTGGAGTAACTATGACTCTCTTATGGCGGGAGTAACTATGACTCTCTTATGGATGGAGTAACTATGACTCTCTTATGGTTGGACTACTTTTGGCTAGAGTAACTATGACTCTCTTATGGTGGGAGTAACTATGACTGTCTTATGGTGGGAGTAACTATGACTCTTGTGGCGGGAGTAACTATGACTCTCTTGTGTCGGGAGTAACTATGAGTCACTTACGGCGGGAGTGACTATGACTCTCTTATGGTGGGAGTAACTATGACTCTCTTATGGTGGGAGTAACTCTGACTCTTATGGTGGGAGTAACTATGACTCTCTCATGGTGGGAGTAACTATGACTCTCTTATGGTGGGAGTAACTATGACTCTCTTATGGTGGGAGTAACTATGACTCTCTTGTGGCGGGAGTAACTATGACTCTCTTATGCCGGGAATAACTATGACTCACTTACGGCGGGAGTAACTATGACTCTCTTATGGTGGGAGTAACTATGACTGTTTTATGGAGGGAGTAACTCTGACTCTCATGATGGGAATAACCATGACTCTCTTATGGTGGGAGTAACAATTACTCTTATGGTGTGAGTAACTATGACTCTTATGGCGGGAGTAACTATGACACTCTCATGGCGGGAGTACCTATGACTCTTATGGCTGTAGTAACTATGACTCTTATGGTGGGAGTAACTATGACTCTATAATGGTGGGAGTAACTATAACT
>JBAPCB010000103.1:5000-10000 GCA_039654105.1 Coreius guichenoti
GCCCAGGACGAGGCACCCTCCCTGGGCTGGCCAAGGAGGTCTGAGAGCATGGAGCTCCCAGGCGTGTTTGGATTTTGGGACTTGGTTTATTTTACTGCCTTGGTCCTCCAGAGGGCCCATCCACCTTTGTCTGACCGACTAGTGTGGCCTCTTCTGGGCTTGGGTGACTGCCTTGAACGCCACACCGGTTCCCTCTCCTCCAGAGGGGACATCCACCTTTGTCTGACCGACTAGTGTGGCCTCTTCTGGGCTTGGGTGACTGCCTTGAACGCCACACCGGTTCCCTCTCCTCCAGAAGGAACATCCACCTTTGTCTGATCGACTAGTGTGGCCTCTTCTGGGCTTGGGTGACTGCCTTGAACGCCACACCGGTTCCCTCTCCTCCAGAGGGCCCATCCACCTTTGTCTGACCGACTATTGTGGCCTCTTCTGGGCTTGGGTCAGTCCCTTGAGCGCCACTGGTTGTCCGGACCGTGTTTGGACACAGAGTGTTTTCCAACTCTCTTGTCAAAAGCCTGACGGCCCGTTTTGAGTCCGTCTTTGCTCGCGACCACCCTCCAGAGGGCCCAGCCACGATCTGACCGTGCCCAGGACGAGGCACCCTCCCTGGGCTGGCCAAGGAGGTCTGAGAGCATGGAGCTCCCAGGCGTGTTTGGATTTTGGGACTTGGTTTATTTTACTGCCTTGGTCCTCCAGAGGGCCCATCCACCTTTGTCTGACCGACTAGTGTGGCCTCTTTTGGGCTTGGGTGACTGCCTTGAACGCCACACCGGTTCCCTCTCCTCCAGAGGGGACATCCACCTTTGTCTGACCGACTAGTGTGGCCTCTTCTGGGCTTGGGTGACTGCTTTGAACGCCACACCGGTTCCCTCTCCTCCAGAAGGAACATCCACCTTTGTCTGACCGACTAGTGTGGCCTCTTCTGGGCTTGGGTGACTGCCTTGAACGCCACACCGGTTCCCTCTCCTCCAGAGGGAACATCCACCTTTGTCTGACCGACTAGTGTGGCCTCTTCTGGGCTTGGGTCAGTCCCTTGAGCGCCACTGGTTGTCCGGACCGTTTTTGGACACAGAGTGTTTTCCAACTCTCTTGTCAAAAGCCTGACGGCCCGTTTTGAGTCCGTCTTTGCTCGCGACCACCCTCCAGAGGGCCCACCCACGATCTGACCGTGCCCAGGACGAGGCACCCTCCCTGGGCTGGCCAAGGAGGTCTGAGAACATGGAGCTCCCAGACGTGTTTGGATTTTGGGACTTGGTTTATTTTACTGCCTTGGTCCTCCAGAGGGCCCATCCACCTTTGTCTGACCGACCAGTGTGGCCTCTTCTGGGCTTTGGGTGACTGCCTTGAACGCCAGCACCGGTTCCCTCTCCTCCAGAGGGGACGTCCACCTTTGTCTGACCGACCAGCGTGGCCTCTTCTGGGCTTGGGTGACTGCCTTGATCGCCAGCACCGGTTCCCTCTCCTCCAGAGGGGACATCCACCTTTGTCTGACCGACCAGCGTGGCCTCCCCTGGGCTTGGGTCAGTGCCTTGAGCGCCACTGTTTATCGGGTCCGTGTTTTCCAACCCTCTTGACAAAAGCCCGACGGCCCGTTTTGAGTCCGTCTTTGCTCGCGACCGCCCTCCGGAGAGGCCCACCCGCGATCTGGACGTGCCCAGGACGAGGCACCCTCCCTGGGCTGGCCAGGGAGGTCTGAGAGCATGGAGCTCCCCAGGCGTGTTTGGACCGTGTTTTCCAACCCTCTTGACAAAAGCCCGACGGCCCGTTTTGAGTCCGTCTTTGCTTGCGACCGCCCTCCGGAGAGGCCCACCCGCGATCTGACCGTGCCCAGGACGAGGCACCCTCCCTGGGCTGGCCAGGGAGGTCTGAGAGCATGGAGCTCCCAGGCGTGTTTGGATTTTGGGACTTGGTTTCTTTCACTGCCTTGGTCCTCCAGAGGGCCCATCCACCTTTGCCTGACCGACTAGCGTGGCCTCTCCTGGGCTTGGGTCACTGCCTCGACCGCCACTGTTTGTCTGGTCCGTGTTTTCCAACCCTCTTGACAAAAGCCCGACGGCCCGTTTTGAGTCCGTCTTTGCTCGCGACCGCCCTCCGGAGAGGCCCACCCGCGATCTGACCGTGCCCAGGACGAGGCACCCTCCCTGGGCTGGCCAGGGAGGTCTGAGAGCATGGAGCTCCCAGGCGTGTTTGGATTTCGGGGGGGGATCGCTCTGGAGAACCCCCCCCGTCCATCCGCCTCCTCTGCCCAGCCGGGGCTCACCCCGGTCGGCCTGGGTTACCTGCCAAGGACACCCTGGAGCTTCCCACCTCCAGAGCTCCATCGCGGTGGAAAGCGAGTTCCCAGCCCGCCCAGTGGGAATCTGAGCGGGCCTCGCCGCGGGCAGAAGAGAGGGTCGGTCCACGGTCGCCCGTGTCCTTCCCCTCCCCATCACCTAGATGGTGGGTATTTGTGTATTCTACTTCCCATACCGGACCTCCAGGAGAGGCTCCCCCCGGCCGCCTCGGCCCACCGGGGTGGACCCAGGCTGGCAGGAAGGGAGCCCCTGCCCGGAGGTTGGAGGACGTGTGCGTGTTTGGCAGGGACCCCAGCGCTGAGGGCCTGGTTGTTTCAGTCATGGTGAGAAAAGTCAAAAAACCCAAATCTCCACGGATCCGGCCGTGGGTGGTCTCGTTCGAACCGTCTCGAGACGTACTATGCACGGTATGAATTTCGCGCGTTTTCGTCGCGTTTCGGCCGAGTTATAAGCGATTTTCCCCCGGCCGCGAGCTAAAATGGCCGCCGCCGGCCGCCATTGGCCAGGCCGGAAAAACGCTCGTATCTCGCGAACGGAAAGACCCAGCGCGCTCAAACTCGGGGTGGAAGGACCCCTCCTGGCCCTTGCCCGAACCCGACCGTCGCGGGGCTCCGGGACGCCCCCTCGCGGATCGCTACTCGGCGGGACCCCCGACTTTGAACGGCCGTAACTCCCGTTTTCCCGCGAGGATCGGGGCGGGGGTGGGCTCGTTCGAAAGGCCTCGTCCGGCACTACGATCGACCCGAATTACAGACGGTTTCGCCGGCGCGTCTCCGAGATACGGCCGGTTAAAGTTTCGACTTCGACCGGCTGTAACTCGGGAACCCCGAGGACTTCCGGGGCGGGGCCGGTCTCGTTCGACCCGTCCCGCCGAGCGCTACGAGCGGCCCGAGTTTGGGAATTTTTCGCCTTTCCCTTCCGGAGATATAAGCGAAAAACGGAAAAACGATTTCCCCGGGTCGACCTCCGGGGGTCGCGGGGGCCGCGGGGGCCGAATCTGACCGCGGACGGGAACGGGTGAGCCTTCCCCGGCTTGGCCGAGAGCGGCGGAGGGGGTCGGAGGTCCGACTCCGTTCGGATTTTTGGACTCGGTCTTCCCCTAGGCTCCGAACTTCGAACGGCTGTAACTCCGCGACCGAGCCGCCTAGAGGCACCAAACTCGGGTCAAAGGAGGGTCTCCGGGGGCCCTCCCCGACGGGCCCCGGCCCGAGCTTCTAGCGCCCCCGCGGGCCGAGATACGGGGCCCGAAGGGAAAGGGTGTGCTTCTGAAGGAAGGGTCCCAGAGGCTCGGGACTCCGGGGTACGAGAGGGCCCCGAGGGACCCCTCGCCACCCCGAAGGACGAGCCGCTGGGACTCGTCCTTTCCGAGATACGGGCAGCTTTGTCCGAAAGTCTGTCGCGCGTAACCGGGCGTATCTCGGGGGCGGGGCCGAGTCGGAGCTCCAAACTCCGGGCCGGGAGAGCTGCCTCGGGGCCCCTTCTGATCCCGCCGTCCCCGGCTCCTGGGACCTTCGGGTTCCGAGATACGGCCACTTCCGGTCCAGCTTCGAGAGACCGTATCTAGGAAACGGAGCCGAGTCGGAGCTCCAAACTCCGGGCGTGGAGAGCTCCCCCGGAGCCCCTTCGAACCCCGCCGTCCCCGGCTCCTGGGACCTTCGGGTTCCGAGATACGGCCACTTCCTGTCCAGCTTCGAGCGGCCGTATCTCGGAAACCGAGCCGACTTGGAGCTCCAAACTCCGGGCGTGGGGAGGTACCCGAGGGCCCCCCGAGACCCCAGAGTATGGAGCCCCGACTTGGCTTGGCCTTGGAGTTATGCCCGGTCAAGGATGGGACTTTGACCGGGTGTATTTCGAAAACCGAGACGAGTTGGAGCTCCAAACTCCGGGCGTGGGGAGGTACCCGCGTGCCCCCCGAGACCCCAGAGTATGGAGCCCCGACTCGGCTTGACTCCCGAGTTACTAGCTCCAAACCCCACCGCTAAAACCTACACACCACCCAGAGACAGCTCCAGGACACCCGGCCTGGACACCCACCTAGCCACCCCTCCCTACCCGACTCAGAGAACCAGAGCCCCGGACGCACACCCCCACCATACCACCACTCCCTACCCGACTCAGAGAACCAGAGCCCCGGACGCGAACCCCCACCATACCACCCCTCCCTACCCGACTCAGAGAACCAGAGCCCCGGGCACGAACCCCCACCACACCACCCCTCCCTACCCGACTCAGAGAACCAGAGCCCCGGGCACGAACCCCCACCACACCACACCACCCCTCCCAACCCGACTCAGAGAACCAGAGCCCCTGGCACGAACCACCACCACACCACAACTCCCTACCCGACTCGGAGAACCAGAGCCCCGGCCACACACCCCCACCACACCACCCCTCCCATCCCGACTCGGAGAGCCAGAGCCCCGGGCACGAACCCCCACCACACCACCCCTCCCTACCCGACTCAGAGAACCAGAGCACCGGACGCACACCCCCACCATACCACCCCTCCCTACCCGACTCAGAGAACCAGAGCACCGGACGCACACCCCCACCATACCACCACTCCCTACCCGACTCAGAGAACCAGAGCCACGGGCACGAACCCCAGCCATACCACCCCCTCCCTACCCGACTCAGAGAACCAGAGCCCCGGACGCACACCCCCACCATACCACCACTCCCTACCCGACTCAGAGAACCAGAGCC
>JBAPCB010000103.1:20000-27500 GCA_039654105.1 Coreius guichenoti
GTCTGTGTTTCAACTTCGGGCTGTCATACCCGACTCGACAACACGTTCCTGGAAGTCTCTCAAGCCCAACCTCACAGCGCACCTCTTTTGTTTTATTTTTACGGGCTTTCGGCAGACCATTCCCTCGGACTGTTTCTCGGGTGCGTGTTTCGCCGTCGAGTTTCGCCCCTCTCCTCGACAAAACCGAGACGGCCCGTTTTGAGTCCGTCTTTGCTCGCCACCGCCCTCCGAGAGGGCCCACCGATCCGACTGTGCCCGGGACCGAGGCACCCTCCCTGGGCTGGCCAGGGAGGTCTGATAGCATGGAGCCTTTTTGGCCGTGTTTGGCTTTTCGGACTTTGTCCGTTTTTACGGAGGGTTTCCCTCCAGGGGTGTCTGAGCTTTGATTCTCACCCCTATCCTCCCCGGGGGGAGGGCCTGACCTGCTCCACATTCGGCAGGTCGTTCCTGGAAGTCTCTCAAGCCCGACCTCACAGCGCACCTCTTTTTATTTTATTTTTTACGGGCTTTCGGCAGACCATTCCCTCGGTCTGGTTCTCGGGTGCGTGTTTCGCCGTCGAGTTTCGCCCCTCTCCTCGACAAAACCGAGACGGCCCGTTTTGAGTCCGTCTTTGCTCGCCACCGCCCTCCGAGAGGGCCCACCGACCTGACCGTGCCCGGGACCGAGGCACCCTCCCTGGGCTGGCCAGGGAGGTCTGATATCATGGAGCCTTTTTGGCCGTGTTTGGCTTTTCGGACTTTGTCCGTTTTTACGGAGGGTTTCCCTCCAGGGGTGTCTGAGCTTTCGGCAGACCATTCCCTTGGTCTGGTTCTCGGGTGCGTGTTTCGCTGTCGAGTTTCGCCCCTTTCCTCGACAAAACCCGTACGGCCCGTTTTGAGTCCGTCTTTGCTCGCCGACCTACCTCCAGAGAAGGGCGGAGGGGTCTGACCGTGCCCAGGACGAGGCACCCTCCCTGGGCTGGCCAGGGAGGTCTGAGCGCATGGAGCTGCCCGGGCGTGTTTGGACTTAGCTCACGTTTCAGGAGGATTTTCCTCCGGGGTGCCTTTCGCCCCTAGCAGTGACCAGGGCGGTGCATCTTCTCCGGGATGCCCGCGCCCTGGTCTGTGAGTATGTATCCCTGGAAAAAGGGCCAGGGCCCCCACGACGGTCTGTATAGAGTGGTTGCCACCTTCCTCCACTCTTTGACATCACCGGGACGGCCCGTTTTGAGTCCATCTTTGATCGCCGACCTACCTCCAGAGAAGGGCGGTGGGGTCTGACAGTGCCCAGGACGAGGCACCCTCCCTGGGCTGGCCAGGGAGGTCTGAGAGCATGGAGCTCCCCAGGCGTGTTTGGATTTTGGGACTTGGTTTATTTTACTGCCTTGGTCCTCCAGAGGGCCCATCCACCTTTGTCTGACCGACTAGTGTGGCCTCTTCTGGGCTTGGGTGACTGCCTTGAACGCCACACCGGTTCCCTCTCCTCCAGAGGGGACATCCACCTTTGTCTGACCGACTAGTGTGGCCTCTTCTGGGCTTGGGTGACTGCCTTGAACGCCACACCGGTTCCCTCTCCTCCAGAAGGAACATCCACCTTTGTCTGATCGACTAGTGTGGCCTCTTCTGGGCTTGGGTGACTGCCTTGAACGCCACACCGGTTCCCTCTCCTCCAGAGGGCCCATCCACCTTTGTCTGACCGACTAGTGTGGCCTCTTCTGGGCTTGGGTCAGTCCCTTGAGCGCCACTGGTTGTCCGGACCGTGTTTGGACACAGAGTGTTTTCCAACTCTCTTGTCAAAAGCCTGACGGCCCGTTTTGAGTCCGTCTTTGCTCGCGACCACCCTCCAGAGGGCCCAGCCACGATCTGACCGTGCCCAGGACGAGGCACCCTCCCTGGGCTGGCCAAGGAGGTCTGAGAGCATGGAGCTCCCAGGCGTGTTTGGATTTTGGGACTTGGTTTATTTTACTGCCTTGGTCCTCCAGAGGGCCCATCCACCTTTGTCTGACCGACTAGTGTGGCCTCTTCTGGGCTTGGGTGACTGCCTTGAACGCCACACCGGTTCCCTCTCCTCCAGAGGGGACATCCACCTTTGTCTGACCGACTAGTGTGGCCTCTTCTGGGCTTGGGTGACTGCTTTGAACGCCACACCGGTTCCCTCTCCTCCAGAAGGAACATCCACCTTTGTCTGACCGACTAGTGTGGCCTCTTCTGGGCTTGGGTGACTGCCTTGAACGCCACACCGGTTCCCTCTCCTCCAGAGGGAACATCCACCTTTGTCTGACCGACTAGTGTGGCCTCTTCTGGGCTTGGGTCAGTCCCTTGAGCGCCACTGGTTGTCCGGACCGTTTTTGGACACAGAGTGTTTTCCAACTCTCTTGTCAAAAGCCTGACGGCCCGTTTTGAGTCCGTCTTTGCTCGCGACCACCCTCCAGAGGGCCCACCCACGATCTGACCGTGCCCAGGACGAGGCACCCTCCCTGGGCTGGCCAAGGAGGTCTGAGAACATGGAGCTCCCAGACGTGTTTGGATTTTGGGACTTGGTTTATTTTACTGCCTTGGTCCTCCAGAGGGCCCATCCACCTTTGTCTGACCGACCAGTGTGGCCTCTTCTGGGCTTTGGGCGACTGCCTTGAACGCCAGCACCGGTTCCCTCTCCTCCAGAGGGGACGTCCACCTTTGTCTGACCGACCAGCGTGGCCTCTTCTGGGCTTGGGTGACTGCCTTGATCGCCAGCACCGGTTCCCTCTCCTCCAGAGGGGACATCCACCTTTGTCTGACCGACCAGCGTGGCCTCCCCTGGGCTTGGGTCAGTGCCTTGAGCGCCACTGTTTATCGGGTCCGTGTTTTCCAACCCTCTTGACAAAAGCCCGACGGCCCGTTTTGAGTCCGTCTTTGCTCGCGACCGCCCTCCGGAGAGGCCCACCCGCGATCTGGACGTGCCCAGGACGAGGCACCCTCCCTGGGCTGGCCAGGGAGGTCTGAGAGCATGGAGCTCCCAGGCGTGTTTGGATTTTGGGACTTGGTTTCTTTCACTGCCTTGGTCCTCCAGAGGGCCCATCCACCTTTGCCTGACCGACTAGCGTGGCCTCTCCTGGGCTTGGGTCACTGCCTCGACCGCCACTGTTTGTCTGGTCCGTGTTTTCCAACCCTCTTGACAAAAGCCCGACGGCCCGTTTTGAGTCCGTCTTTGCTCGCGACCGCCCTCCGGAGAGGCCCACCCGCGATCTGACCGTGCCCAGGACGAGGCACCCTCCCTGGGCTGGCCAGGGAGGTCTGAGAGCATGGAGCTCCCAGGCGTGTTTGGATTTCGGGGGGGGATCGCTCTGGAGAACCCCCCCCGTCCATCCGCCTCCTCTGCCCAGCCGGGGCTCACCCCGGTCGGCCTGGGTTACCTGCCAAGGACACCCTGGAGCTTCCCACCTCCAGAGCTCCATCGCGGTGGAAAGCGAGTTCCCAGCCCGCCCAGTGGGAATCTGAGCGGGCCTCGCCGCGGGCAGAAGAGAGGGTCGGTCCACGGTCGCCCGTGTCCTTCCCCTCCCCATCACCTAGATGGTGGGTATTTGTGTATTCTACTTCCCATACCGGACCTCCAGGAGAGGCTCCCCCCGGCCGCCTCGGCCCACCGGGGTGGACCCAGGCTGGCAGGAAGGGAGCCCCTGCCCGGAGGTTGGAGGACGTGTGCGTGTTTGGCAGGGACCCCAGCGCTGAGGGCCTGGTTGTTTCAGTCATGGTGAGAAAAGTCAAAAAACCCAAATCTCCACGGATCCGGCCGTGGGTGGTCTCGTTCGAACCGTCTCGAGACGTACTATGCACGGTATGAATTTCGCGCGTTTTCGTCGCGTTTCGGCCGAGTTATAAGCGATTTTCCCCCGGCCGCGAGCTAAAATGGCCGCCGCCGGCCGCCATTGGCCAGGCCGGAAAAACGCTCGTATCTCGCGAACGGAAAGACCCAGCGCGCTCAAACTCGGGGTGGAAGGACCCCTCCTGGCCCTTGCCCGAACCCGACCGTCGCGGGGCTCCGGGACGCCCCCTCGCGGATCGCTACTCGGCGGGACCCCCGACTTTGAACGGCCGTAACTCCCGTTTTCCCGCGAGGATCGGGGCGGGGGTGGGCTCGTTCGAAAGGCCTCGTCCGGCACTACGATCGACCCGAATTACAGACGGTTTCGCCGGCGCGTCTCCGAGATACGGCCGGTTAAAGTTTCGACTTCGACCGGCTGTAACTCGGGAACCCCGAGGACTTCCGGGGCGGGGCCGGTCTCGTTCGACCCGTCCCGCCGAGCGCTACGAGCGGCCCGAGTTTGGGAATTTTTCGCCTTTCCCTTCCGGAGATATAAGCGAAAAACGGAAAAACGATTTCCCCGGGTCGACCTCCGGGGGTCGCGGGGGCCGCGGGGGCCGAATCTGACCGCGGACGGGAACGGGTGAGCCTTCCCCGGCTTGGCCGAGAGCGGCGGAGGGGGTCGGAGGTCCGACTCCGTTCGGATTTTTGGACTCGGTCTTCCCCTAGGCTCCGAACTTCGAACGGCTGTAACTCCGCGACCGAGCCGCCTAGAGGCACCAAACTCGGGTCAAAGGAGGGTCTCCGGGGGCCCTCCCCGACGGGCCCCGGCCCGAGCTTCTAGCGCCCCCGCGGGCCGAGATACGGGGCCCGAAGGGAAAGGGTGTGCTTCTGAAGGAAGGGTCCCAGAGGCTCGGGACTCCGGGGTACGAGAGGGCCCCGAGGGACCCCTCGCCACCCCGAAGGACGAGCCGCTGGGACTCGTCCTTTCCGAGATACGGGCAGCTTTGTCCGAAAGTCTGTCGCGCGTAACCGGGCGTATCTCGGGGGCGGGGCCGAGTCGGAGCTCCAAACTCCGGGCCGGGAGAGCTGCCTCGGGGCCCCTTCTGATCCCGCCGTCCCCGGCTCCTGGGACCTTCGGGTTCCGAGATACGGCCACTTCCGGTCCAGCTTCGAGAGACCGTATCTAGGAAACGGAGCCGAGTCGGAGCTCCAAACTCCGGGCGTGGAGAGCTCCCCCGGAGCCCCTTCGAACCCCGCCGTCCCCGGCTCCTGGGACCTTCGGGTTCCGAGATACGGCCACTTCCTGTCCAGCTTCGAGCGGCCGTATCTCGGAAACCGAGCCGACTTGGAGCTCCAAACTCCGGGCGTGGGGAGGTACCCGAGGGCCCCCCGAGACCCCAGAGTATGGAGCCCCGACTTGGCTTGGCCTTGGAGTTATGCCCGGTCAAGGATGGGACTTTGACCGGGTGTATTTCGAAAACCGAGACGAGTTGGAGCTCCAAACTCCGGGCGTGGGGAGGTACCCGCGTGCCCCCCGAGACCCCAGAGTATGGAGCCCCGACTCGGCTTGACTCCCGAGTTACTAGCTCCAAACCCCACCGCTAAAACCTACACACCACCCAGAGACAGCTCCAGGACACCCGGCCTGGACACCCACCTAGCCACCCCTCCCTACCCGACTCAGAGAACCAGAGCCCCGGACGCACACCCCCACCATACCACCACTCCCTACCCGACTCAGAGAACCAGAGCCCCGGACGCGAACCCCCACCATACCACCCCTCCCTACCCGACTCAGAGAACCAGAGCCCCGGGCACGAACCCCCACCACACCACCCCTCCCTACCCGACTCAGAGAACCAGAGCCCCGGGCACGAACCCCCACCACACCACACCACCCCTCCCAACCCGACTCAGAGAACCAGAGCCCCTGGCACGAACCACCACCACACCACAACTCCCTACCCGACTCGGAGAACCAGAGCCCCGGCCACACACCCCCACCACACCACCCCTCCCATCCCGACTCGGAGAGCCAGAGCCCCGGGCACGAACCCCCACCACACCACCCCTCCCTACCCGACTCGGAGAACCAGAGCCCCGGCCGCGCACCCCCACCACACCACCCCTCCCTACCCGACTCAGAGAACCAGAGCCCCGGCCGCACACCCCCAGCGGAGGGGGCTGGAAGTCGGACTCTGTTCGGATTTTTGGACTCTGTCTTCCGTAGGCTCCCGAACTTCGAACGGCTGTAACTCCGCGACCGAGCCGCCTAGAGGCACCAAACTCGGGTCGAAGGAGGGGCTCCTGGGGCCCTCCCCGACGCGCCCCGGCCCGAGCTTCTAGCACCCCCGCGGGCCGAGATACGGGGCCCGAAGGGAAAGGGTGCGCTTCGGAAGGAAGGGTCCCAGAGGCTCGGGACTCCGGGGTCCGAGAGGGCCCCGAGGGACCCCTCGCCACCCCGAAGGACGAGCCGCTGGGACTCGTCCTTTCCGAGATACGGGCAGCTTTGTCCGAAAGTCTCTCGCGCGTAACCGGGCGTATCTCGGGAGCGGGGCCGAGTCGGAGCTCCAAACTCCGGGCATGGAGAGCTCCCTCGGGGCCCCTTCTGACCCCGCCGTCCCCGGCTCCTGGGACCTTCGGGTTCCGAGATACGGCCACTTCCGGTCCAGCTTCGAGCGGCCGTATCTCGGAAACCGAGCCGACTTGGAGCTCCAAACTCCGGGCGTGGGGAGGTACCCGCGGGCCCCCCTCGACCCCAGAGTATGGAGCCCCGACTCGGCTTGGCCTTGGAGTTATGCCCGATCAAGCATGGGACTTTGACCGGGTGTATCTCGGAAACCGAGCCGACTTGGAGCTCCAAACTCCGGGCGTGGTTAGGTACCCGCGGGCCCCCCGCGACCCCAGAGTATGGAGCCCCGACTCGGCTTGGCCTTGGAGTTATGCCCGGTCAAGGATGGGACTTTGACCGGGTGTGTCTCGGAAACCGAGACGACTTGGAGCTCCAAACTCCGGGCGTGGTACCCGTGGGACCCCCGTGACCCCAGAGTATGGAGCCCCGGGGGGGGGAGGGTGTGGTGTGGTAACTCCACACCCCACCACTAAAACCTACACACCACCCACAGACAGCTCCAGGACACCCGGCCTGGACACCCACCTAGCCACCCCTCCCTACCCGACTCAGAGAACCAGAGCCCCGGCCGCACACCCCCACCACACCACCCCTCCCTACCCGACTCAGAGAACCAGAGCCCCGGCCACACACCCCCACCACACCACCACTCCCTACCCGACTCAGAGAACCAGAGCCCCGGGCACGAACCCCCACCATACCACCCCTCCCTACCCGACTCGGAGAACCAGAGCCCCGGGCACGAACCCCCACCATACCACCCCTCCCTACCCGACTCGGAGAACCAGAGCCCCGGACACGCACCCCCACCACACCACCCCTCCCTACCCGACTCAGAGAACCAGAGCCCCGGCCACATCCTCCGGAGGACCCGCACCTGTTCTCCAGCCGAACCCGGGGGTCCCACTCTTAAGCCCGGGCATTAATGTCCCAGCCGAACCCGGGCCTCCAGAGAGCCACGCAACTGGTAACCTAAAATTAATCGACTTAGGTTTTGGCGGGCTTCCGGACTTCCAGGCGGAGGACCCTCCGCCCCGGCTCTCCGCACCCGCCTCGGAGAACCAGAGCCCCGGGCACGAACCCCCACTGTACCACCCCCCCCTAC
>JBAPCB010000103.1:37500-42500 GCA_039654105.1 Coreius guichenoti
ACCCTCCCTGGGCTGGCCAAGGAGGTCTGAGAGCATGGAGCTCCCAGGCGTGTTTGGATTTTGGGACTTGGTTTATTTTACTGCCTTGGTCCTCCAGAGGGCCCATCCACCTTTGTCTGACCGACTAGTGTGGCCTCTTCTGGGCTTGGGTGACTGCCTTGAACGCCACACCGGTTCCCTCTCCTCCAGAGGGGACATCCACCTTTGTCTGACCGACTAGTGTGGCCTCTTCTGGGCTTGGGTGACTGCTTTGAACGCCACACCGGTTCCCTCTCCTCCAGAAGGAACATCCACCTTTGTCTGACCGACTAGTGTGGCCTCTTCTGGGCTTGGGTGACTGCCTTGAACGCCACACCGGTTCCCTCTCCTCCAGAGGGAACATCCACCTTTGTCTGACCGACTAGTGTGGCCTCTTCTGGGCTTGGGTCAGTCCCTTGAGCGCCACTGGTTGTCCGGACCGTTTTTGGACACAGAGTGTTTTCCAACTCTCTTGTCAAAAGCCTGACGGCCCGTTTTGAGTCCGTCTTTGCTCGCGACCACCCTCCAGAGGGCCCACCCACGATCTGACCGTGCCCAGGACGAGGCACCCTCCCTGGGCTGGCCAAGGAGGTCTGAGAACATGGAGCTCCCAGACGTGTTTGGATTTTGGGACTTGGTTTATTTTACTGCCTTGGTCCTCCAGAGGGCCCATCCACCTTTGTCTGACCGACCAGTGTGGCCTCTTCTGGGCTTTGGGCGACTGCCTTGAACGCCAGCACCGGTTCCCTCTCCTCCAGAGGGGACGTCCACCTTTGTCTGACCGACCAGCGTGGCCTCTTCTGGGCTTGGGTGACTGCCTTGATCGCCAGCACCGGTTCCCTCTCCTCCAGAGGGGACATCCACCTTTGTCTGACCGACCAGCGTGGCCTCCCCTGGGCTTGGGTCAGTGCCTTGAGCGCCACTGTTTATCGGGTCCGTGTTTTCCAACCCTCTTGACAAAAGCCCGACAGCCCGTTTTGAGTCCGTCTTTGCTCGCGACCGCCCTCCGGAGAGGCCCACCCGCGATCTGGACGTGCCCAGGACGAGGCACCCTCCCTGGGCTGGCCAGGGAGGTCTGAGAGCATGGAGCTCCCAGGCGTGTTTGGATTTTGGGACTTGGTTTCTTTCACTGCCTTGGTCCTCCAGAGGGCCCATCCACCTTTGCCTGACCGACTAGCGTGGCCTCTCCTGGGCTTGGGTCACTGCCTCGACCGCCACTGTTTGTCTGGTCCGTGTTTTCCAACCCTCTTGACAAAAGCCCGACGGCCCGTTTTGAGTCCGTCTTTGCTCGCGACCGCCCTCCGGAGAGGCCCACCCGCGATCTGACCGTGCCCAGGACGAGGCACCCTCCCTGGGCTGGCCAGGGAGGTCTGAGAGCATGGAGCTCCCAGGCGTGTTTGGATTTCGGGGGGGGATCGCTCTGGAGAACCCCCCCCGTCCATCCGCCTCCTCTGCCCAGCCGGGGCTCACCCCGGTCGGCCTGGGTTACCTGCCAAGGACACCCTGGAGCTTCCCACCTCCAGAGCTCCATCGCGGTGGAAAGCGAGTTCCCAGCCCGCCCAGTGGGAATCTGAGCGGGCCTCGCCGCGGGCAGAAGAGAGGGTCGGTCCACGGTCGCCCGTGTCCTTCCCCTCCCCATCACCTAGATGGTGGGTATTTGTGTATTCTACTTCCCATACCGGACCTCCAGGAGAGGCTCCCCCCGGCCGCCTCGGCCCACCGGGGTGGACCCAGGCTGGCAGGAAGGGAGCCCCTGCCCGGAGGTTGGAGGACGTGTGCGTGTTTGGCAGGGACCCCAGCGCTGAGGGCCTGGTTGTTTCAGTCATGGTGAGAAAAGTCAAAAAACCCAAATCTCCACGGATCCGGCCGTGGGTGGTCTCGTTCGAACCGTCTCGAGACGTACTATGCACGGTATGAATTTCGCGCGTTTTCGTCGCGTTTCGGCCGAGTTATAAGCGATTTTCCCCCGGCCGCGAGCTAAAATGGCCGCCGCCGGCCGCCATTGGCCAGGCCGGAAAAACGCTCGTATCTCGCGAACGGAAAGACCCAGCGCGCTCAAACTCGGGGTGGAAGGACCCCTCCTGGCCCTTGCCCGAACCCGACCGTCGCGGGGCTCCGGGACGCCCCCTCGCGGATCGCTACTCGGCGGGACCCCCGACTTTGAACGGCCGTAACTCCCGTTTTCCCGCGAGGATCGGGGCGGGGGTGGGCTCGTTCGAAAGGCCTCGTCCGGCACTACGATCGACCCGAATTACAGACGGTTTCGCCGGCGCGTCTCCGAGATACGGCCGGTTAAAGTTTCGACTTCGACCGGCTGTAACTCGGGAACCCCGAGGACTTCCGGGGCGGGGCCGGTCTCGTTCGACCCGTCCCGCCGAGCGCTACGAGCGGCCCGAGTTTGGGAATTTTTCGCCTTTCCCTTCCGGAGATATAAGCGAAAAACGGAAAAACGATTTCCCCGGGTCGACCTCCGGGGGTCGCGGGGGCCGCGGGGGCCGAATCTGACCGCGGACGGGAACGGGTGAGCCTTCCCCGGCTTGGCCGAGAGCGGCGGAGGGGGTCGGAGGTCCGACTCCGTTCGGATTTTTGGACTCGGTCTTCCCCTAGGCTCCGAACTTCGAACGGCTGTAACTCCGCGACCGAGCCGCCTAGAGGCACCAAACTCGGGTCAAAGGAGGGTCTCCGGGGGCCCTCCCCGACGGGCCCCGGCCCGAGCTTCTAGCGCCCCCGCGGGCCGAGATACGGGGCCCGAAGGGAAAGGGTGTGCTTCTGAAGGAAGGGTCCCAGAGGCTCGGGACTCCGGGGTACGAGAGGGCCCCGAGGGACCCCTCGCCACCCCGAAGGACGAGCCGCTGGGACTCGTCCTTTCCGAGATACGGGCAGCTTTGTCCGAAAGTCTGTCGCGCGTAACCGGGCGTATCTCGGGGGCGGGGCCGAGTCGGAGCTCCAAACTCCGGGCCGGGAGAGCTGCCTCGGGGCCCCTTCTGATCCCGCCGTCCCCGGCTCCTGGGACCTTCGGGTTCCGAGATACGGCCACTTCCGGTCCAGCTTCGAGAGACCGTATCTAGGAAACGGAGCCGAGTCGGAGCTCCAAACTCCGGGCGTGGAGAGCTCCCCCGGAGCCCCTTCGAACCCCGCCGTCCCCGGCTCCTGGGACCTTCGGGTTCCGAGATACGGCCACTTCCTGTCCAGCTTCGAGCGGCCGTATCTCGGAAACCGAGCCGACTTGGAGCTCCAAACTCCGGGCGTGGGGAGGTACCCGAGGGCCCCCCGAGACCCCAGAGTATGGAGCCCCGACTTGGCTTGGCCTTGGAGTTATGCCCGGTCAAGGATGGGACTTTGACCGGGTGTATTTCGAAAACCGAGACGAGTTGGAGCTCCAAACTCCGGGCGTGGGGAGGTACCCGCGGGCCCCCCGAGACCCCAGAGTATGGAGCCCCGACTCGGCTTGACTCCCGAGTTACTAGCTCCAAACCCCACCGCTAAAACCTACACACCACCCAGAGACAGCTCCAGGACACCCGGCCTGGACACCCACCTAGCCACCCCTCCCTACCCGACTCAGAGAACCAGAGCCCCGGACGCACACCCCCACCATACCACCACTCCCTACCCGACTCAGAGAACCAGAGCCCCGGGCACGAACCCCCACCACACCACCCCTCCCTACCCGACTCAGAGAACCAGAGCCCCGGGCACGAAACCCCACCACACCACACCACCCCTCCCAACCCGACTCAGAGAACCAGAGCCCCTGGCACGAACCACCACCACACCACAACTCCCTACCCGACTCGGAGAACCAGAGCCCCGGCCACACACACCCACCACACCACCCCTCCCATCCCGACTCGGAGAGCCAGAGCCCCGGGCACGAACCCCCACCACACCACCCCTCCCTACCCGACTCAGAGAACCAGAGCACCGGACGCACACCCCCACCATACCACCCCTCCCTACCCGACTCAGAGAACCAGAGCACCGGACGCACACCCCCACCATACCACCACTCCCTACCCGACTCAGAGAACCAGAGCCACGGGCACGAACCCCAGCCATACCACCCCCTCCCTACCCGACTCAGAGAACCAGAGCCCCGGACGCACACCCCCACCATACCACCACTCCCTACCCGACTCAGAGAACCAGAGCCCTGGCCGCACACCCCCACCATACCACCACTCCCTACCCGACTCAGAGAACCAGAGCCCCGGACGCACACCCCCACCATACCACCACTCCCTACCCGACTCAGAGAACCAGAGCCCCGGCCTCGAACCCCCACCACACCACCCCTCCCTACCCGACTCAGAGAACCAGAGCCCCGGGCACGAACCCCCACCACACCACCCCTCCCTACCCGACTCGGAGAACCAGAGCCCCGGCCGCGCACCCCCACCACACCACCCCTCCCTACCCGACTCAGAGAACCAGAGCCCCGGCCGCACACCCCCAGCGGAGGGGGCTGGAAGTCGGACTCTGTTCGGATTTTTGGACTCTGTCTTCCGTAGGCTCCCGAACTTCGAACGGCTGTAACTCCGCGACCGAGCCGCCTAGAGGCACCAAACTCGGGTCGAAGGAGGGGCTCCTGGGGCCCTCCCCGACGCGCCCCGGCCCGAGCTTCTAGCACCCCCGCGGGCCGAGATACGGGGCCCGAAGGGAAAGGGTGCGCTTCGGAAGGAAGGGTCCCAGAGGCTCGGGACTCCGGGGTCCGAGAGGGCCCCGAGGGACCCCTCGCCACCCCGAAGGACGAGCCGCTGGGACTCGTCCTTTCCGAGATACGGGCAGCTTTGTCCGAAAGTCTCTCGCGCGTAACCGGGCGTATCTCGGGAGCGGGGCCGAGTCGGAGCTCCAAACTCCGGGCATGGAGAGCTCCCTCGGGGCCCCTTCTGACCCCGCCGTCCCCGGCTCCTGGGACCTTCGGGTTCCGAGATACGGCCACTTCCGGTCCAGCTTCGAGCGGCCGTATCTCGGAAACCGAG
>JBAPCB010000103.1:52500-62678 GCA_039654105.1 Coreius guichenoti
TTCACCTCCAGGGGCGCCTGAGCTTTGATTATCGCCCCTTATCCTCCCCGCGGGGGGGGGGAGAGCCTGACCTGCTCCACATTCGGCAGGTCGTTCCTGGAAGTCTCTCAAGCCCAACCTCACAACGCACCTCTTGTTTTACGGGCTTTCGGCAGACCATTCCCTCGGTTTGTTTCTCGGGTGCGTGTTTCGCCGTCGAGTTTCGCCCCTCTCCTCGACAAAACCGAGACGGCCCGTTTTGAGTCCGTCTTTGCTCGCCGGCGCCCTCCGAGAGGGCCCACCGATACCGACCGTGCCCGGGACAGAGGCACCCTCCCCGGGCTGGCCGGGGAGGTCTGATAAGCATGGAGCCTTTGTGTTTGGTTTTTCGGACTTTGTCCGTTTTTTTACCGAGGGTTCACCTCCGGGGGCGTCTGAGCTTTGATTCTCGCCCCCGTCTTTGCATGCCTTCCTTGGATGAGACCGCCATTCGATTTCTGTCTTTGCGACAAGCATATACGTATGTGTGCGACGACCGGGCAGGGATCGACCGGGCAGCCCCACCCCGGGGACGGAGAACCGCGACGCGCTGGCTTCCTACACACGGGTCTCGCTCCGCTCACGCCCGAGGGCGAGAGACGGCGCGGCCGCTCATAGGGCGCGTGCGGAACCCTCCTCCGGTGGGGCGAGAGAGAGAGAGGGTTGGCCTCTGGGTCGAGGCCGTAACCGGGAAAGGGTGCTTTTCTTTGCGAGGGCGCGGGGCAGAGGGTCCGCTCTCCGCCGGGGGGTTGCGACCAGCAGAGCCCCCCGGCGTCTGAGCCTCCCTCCGCCGCACGCGCCGACGCAGCTCCGAACCTTCGTTTCTGACGGACCGTCTGAGTCTCCCTCGGTCGGCGCTCGCCCCGGTGTCCCCGGAGGGCCGGGGCGGCGTCTGATATTCGATGCGCTGAGCGGGGAGGTACACTTTGCCCATAGCGGTTCTCGTCGAACCGGGCAATGGCCTGCCCCTGGCGCGTCTCAAGTTCCGTTCGACCCGATGAAAATAACAAACCGCACCCCGCAGAAGGGCCCGGCGGCGGGGGTGCGCATCCGCCGGGCCTCGACCCTTTTTTGTCCGTGTTACAACTTCGGGGGTTGTCGTACCCGCCTCGACAAGACCCGGACGGCCCGTTTCGAGTCCGTCTCTTTTTTGCATCGCCACCGCCCTCCGATACCGACCGTGCCCGGAACCGAGGCACCCTCCCTGGGCTGGCCAGGGAGCTCTGATAGCATGGAGCCCTTTGTGTTTGACTTTGCCGTTTTTGATTTATTTATTTTCGCCCTTGTCCTCCCCGCGGGGAGATTCCGCCACCGTCTTTGCATGCCTTCCTTGGATGAGATCGCCATTCGATTTCTGTCTTTGCGACAAGCATATACGTATGTGTGCGACAACCGGGCAGGGATCGACCGGGCAGCCCCACCCCGGGGACGGAGAACCACGACGCGCTGGCTTCCTACACACGGGTCTCGCTCCGCTCACGCCCGAGGGCGAGAGACGGCGCGGCCGCTCATAGGGCGCGTGCGGAACCCTCCTCCGGTGGGGGCGAGAGAGAGAGAGGGGGTTGGCCTCTGGGTCGAGGCCGTAACCGGGAAAGGGTGCTTTTCTTTGCGAGAGCGCGGGGCAGAGGGTCCGCTCTCCGCCGGGGGGTTGCGACCAGCAGAGCCCCCCGGCGTCTGAGCCTCCCTCCGCCGCGCGCGCCGACGCAGCTCCGAACCTTCGTTTCTGACGGACCGTCTGAGTCTCCCGCGGTCGGCGCTCGCCCCGGTGTCCCCGGAGGGCCGGGGCGGCGTCTGATATTCGATGCGCTGAGCGGGGAGGTACACTTTGCCCATAGCGGTTCTCGTCGAACCGGGCAATGGCCTGCCCCTGGCGCGTCTCAAGTTCCGTTCGACCCGATGAAAATAACAAACCGCACCCCGCAGAAGGGCCCGGCGGCGGGGGTGCGCATCCGCCGGGCCTCGACCCTTTTTTGTCCGTGTTACGACTTCGGGGGTTGTCGTACCCGCCTCGACAAGACCCGGACGGCCCGTTTCGAGTCCGTCTTTTTTTATGCATCGCCACCGCCCTCCGATACCGACCGTGCCCGGAACCGAGGCACCCTCCCTGGGCTGGCCAGGGAGCTCTGATAGCATGGAGCCCTTTGTGTTTGACTTTGTCCCTTTTTTGTTTTTACGGAGGGTTCACCTCCGGGGGCTTCTTGAGCTTTGATTCGTGCCCCGATCCTCCCCGTGGGGTGGGGAGGGCCTGACCTGTTCTGGGCTTGGGTGACCGCCAGCACCGGTTCCCTCTCCTCCAGAGGGGACATCCACCTTTGTCTGACCGACTTGCGTAGCCTCTTCTGGGCTTGGGTGACCGCCAGCACCGGTTCCCTCTCCTCCAGAGGGGACATCCACCTTTGTCTGACCGACTTGCGTAGCCTCTTCTGGGCTTGGGTGACCGCCAGCACCGGTTCCCTCTCCTCCAGAGGGGACATCCAACCTTTGTCTGACTGACCAGCGTGGCCTCTCCTGGGCTTGGGTCAGTGCCTTGAGTGCCACTGTTTGTCTGGTCCGTGTTTTCCAACCCTCCTGACAAAAGCCCGACGGCTCGTTTTGAGTCCGTCTTTGCTCGCGACCGCCCTCCGGAGAGGCCCACCCGCGATCTGACCGTGCCCAGGACGAGGCACCCTCCCCGGGCTGGCCAGGGAGGTCTGTGAGCATGGAGCTCACCAGGCATGTTTGAATTTTGTGACTTAGTTTCTTTCACCGCCTTGGGTCCTCCAGAGGGCCCATCCACCTTTACCTGACCGACTAGCGTGGCCTGTTCTGGGCTTGGGTGACCGCCAGCACCGGTTCCCTCTCCTCCAGAGGGGACAAACACACTTTGTCTGACCGACTTGCGTAGCCTCTTCTGGGCTTGGGTGACTGCCTTGACCGCCAGCACCGGTTCCCTCTCCTCCAGAGGGGACGTCCAACCTTGTCTGACCGACCAGCGTAGCCTCTTCTGGGCATGGGTGACCGCCAGCACCGGTTCCCTCTCCTCCAGAGGTGACATCCACCTTTGTCTGACCGACCAGCGTGGCCTCTCCTGGGCTTGGGTCAGTGCCTTGAGCGCCACTGTTTTGCATGGTCCGTGTTTTCCAACCCTCCTGACAAAAGCCTGACGGCTCGTTTTGAGTCCGTCTTTGCTCGCGACCGCCCTCCGGAGAGGCCCACCCGCGATCTGACCGTGCCCAGGACGAGGCACCCTCCCCGGGCTGGCCAGGGAGGTCTGTGAGCATGGAGCTCCCCAGGCATGTTTGGATTTTGCGACTTAGTTTCTTTCACCGCCTTGGGTCCTCCAGAGGGCCCATCCACCTTTACCTGACCGACTAGCGTGGCCTCTTCTGGGCTTGGGTGACCGCCAGCACCGGTTCCCTCTCCTCCAGAGGGGACATCCACCTTTGTCTGACCGACTTGCGTAGCCTCTTCTGGGCTTGGGTGACTGCCTTGACCGCCAGCACCGGTTCCCTCTCCTCCAGAGGGGACATCCACCTTTGTCTGACCGACTTGCGTAGCCTCTTCTGGGCTTGGGTGACTGCCTTGACCGCCAGCACCGGTTCCCTCTCCTCCAGAGGGGACATCCACCTTTGTCTGACCGACTTGCGTAGCCTCTTCTGGGCTTGGGTGACTGCCTTGACCGCCAGCACCGGTTCGCTCTCCTCCAGAGGGGACATCCACCTTTGTCTGACCGACTTGCGTGGCCTCTTCTGGGCTTGGGTGACTGCCTTGACCGCCAGCACCGGTTCCCTCTCCTCCAGAGGGGACATCCACCTTTGTCTGACCGACCAGCGTGGCCTCTTCTGGGCTTGGGTGACTGCCTTGATCGCCAGCACCGGTTCCCTCTCCTCCAGAGGGGACATCCACCTTTGTCTGACCGACCAGCGTGGCCTCCCCTGGGCTTGGGTCAGTGCCTTTGAGCGCCACTGTTTGTCTGGTCCGTGTTTTCCAACCCTCCTGACAAAAGCCCGACGGCTCGTTTTGAGTCCGTCTTTGCTCGCGACCGCCCTCCGGAGAGGCCCACCCGCGATCTGACCGTGCCCAGGACGAGGCACCCTCCCCGGGCTGGCCAGGGAGGTCTGAGAGCATGGAGCTCCCCAGGCGTGTTTGGTCCGTGTTTTCCAACCCTCTTGACAAAAGCCCGACGGCGCGTTTTGAGTCCGTCTTTGCTCGCGACCGCCCTCCGGAGAGGCCCACCCGCGATCTGACCGTGCCCAGGACGAGGCACCCTCCCTGGGCTGGCCAGGGAGGTCTGATAGCATGGAGCTCCCAGGCGTGTTTGGATTTTGGGACTTGGTTTCTTTCACTGCCTTGGTCCTCCAGAGGGCCCATCCACCTTTGCCTGACCGACTAGCGTGGCCTCTCCTGGGCTTAGGTGACCGCCAGCACCGGCTCCCTCTCATCCAGAGGGGACATCCACCTTTGTCTGACCGACTTTCGTAGCCTCTTCTGGGCTTGGGTGACTGCCTTGACCGACAGCACCGGTTCCCTCTCCTCCAGAGGGGACATCCACCTTTGTCTGACCGACCAGCGTGGCCTCTTCTGGGCTTGGGTGACTGCCTTGATCGCCAGCACCGGTTCCCTCTCCTCCAGAGGGGACATCCACCTTTGTCTGACCGACTTTCGTAGCCTCTTCTGGGCTTGGGTGACCGCCAGCACCGGTTCCCTCTCCTCCAGAGGGGACATCCAACCTTTGTCTGACTGACCAGCGTGGCCTCTCCTGGGCTTGGGTCAGTGCCTTGAGTGCCGCTGTTTGTCTGGTCCGTGTTTTCCAACCCTCCTGACAAAAGCCCGACGGCTCGTTTTGAGTCCGTCTTTGCTCGCGACCGCCCTCCGGAGAGGCCCACCCGCGATCTGGCCGTGCCCAGGACGAGGCACCCTCCCTGGGCTGGCCAGGGAGGTCTGTGAGCATGGAGCTCCCCAGGCATGTTTGGATTTTGTGACTTAGTTTCTTTCACCGCCTTGGGTCCTCCAGAGGGCCCATCCACCTTTACCTGACCGACTAGCGTGGCCTGTTCTGGGCTTGGGTGACCGCCAGCACCGGTTCCCTCTCCTCCAGAGGGGACAAACACACTTTGTCTGACCGACTTGCGTAGCCTCTTCTGGGCTTGGGTGACTGCCTTGACCGCCAGCACCGGTTCCCTCTCCTCCAGAGGGGAGATCCACCTTTGTCTGACCGACTTGCGTAGCCTCTTCTGGGCTTGGGTGACTGCCTTGACCGCCAGCACCGGTTCCCTCTCCTCCAGAGGGGACATCCACCTTTGTCTGACCGACCAGCGTGGCCTCTTCTGGGCTTGGGTGACTGCCTTGATCGCCAGCACCGGTTCCCTCTCCTCCAGAGGGGACATCCACCTTTGTCTGACCGACCAGCGTGGCCTCCCCTGGGCTTGGGTCAGTGCCTTGAGCGCCACTGTTTGTCTGGTCCGTGTTTTCCAACCCTCCTGACAAAAGCCCGACGGCTCGTTTTGAGTCCGTCTTTGCTCGCGACCGCCCTCCGGAGAGGCCCACCCGCGATCTGACCGTGCCCAGGACGAGGCACCCTCCCCGGGCTGGCCAGGGAGGTCTGAGAGCATGGAGCTCCCCAGGCGTGTTTGGTCCGTGTTTTCCAACCCTCTTGACAAAAGCCCGACGGCACGTTTTGAGTCCGTCTTTGCTCGCGACCGCCCTCCGGAGAGGCCCACCCGCGATCTGACCGTGCCCAGGACGAGGCACCCTCCCTGGGCTGGCCAGGGAGGTCTGATAGCATGGAGCTCCCAGGCGTGTTTGGATTTTGGGACTTGGTTTCTTTCACTGCCTTGGTCCTCCAGAGGGCCCATCCACCTTTGCCTGACCGACTAGCGTGGCCTCTCCTGGGCTTAGGTGACCGCCAGCACCGGCTCCCTCTCATCCAGAGGGGACATCCACCTTTGTCTGACCGACTTTCGTAGCCTCTTCTGGGCTTGGGTGACTGCCTTGACCGACAGCACCGGTTCCCTCTCCTCCAGAGGGGACATCCACCTTTGTCTGACCGACCAGCGTGGCCTCTTCTGGGCTTGGGTGACTGCCTTGATCGCCAGCACCGGTTCCCTCTCCTCCAGAGGGGACATCCACCTTTGTCTGACCGACTTTCGTAGCCTCTTCTGGGCTTGGGTGACTGCCTTGACCGCCAGCACCGGTTCCCTCTCCTCCAGAGGGGAGATCCACCTTTGTCTGACCGACCAGCGTGGCCTCTCCTGGGCTTGGTTCAGTGCCTTGAGCGCCACTGTTTGTCTGGTCCGTGTTTTCCAACCCTCCTGACAAAAGCCCGACGGCTCGTTTTGAGTCCGTCTTTGCTCGCGACCGCCCTCCGGAGAGGCCCACCCGCGATCTGGCCGTGCCCAGGACGAGGCACCCTCCCTGGGCTGGCCAGGGAGGTCTGATAGCATGGAGCTCCCCAGGCGTGTTTGGTCCGTGTTTTCCAACCCTCTTGACAAAAGCCCGACGGCACGTTTTGAGTCCGTCTTTGCTCGCGACCGCCCTCCGGAGAGGCCCACCCGCGATCTGGCCGTGCCCAGGACGAGGCACCCTCCCTGGGCTGGCCAGGGAGGTCTGATAGCATGGAGCTCCCAGGCGTGTTTGGATTTTGGGACTTGGTTTATTTCACTGCCTTGGTCCTCCAGAGGGCCCATCCACCTTTGCCTGACCGACTAGCGTGGCCTCTCCTGGGCTTGGGTGACCGCCAGCACCGGTTCCCTCTCCTCCAGAGGGGACATCCACCTTTGTCTGACCGACTTTCGTAGCCTCTTCTGGGCTTGGGTGACTGCCTTGACCGCCAGCACCGGTTCCCTCTCCTCCAGAGGGGACATCCACCTTTGTCTGACCGACTTTCGTAGCCTCTTCTGGGCTTGGGTGACTGCCTTGACCGCCAGCACCGGTTCCCTCTCCTCCAGAGGGGACATCCACCTTTGTCTGACCGACTTTCGTAGCCTCTTCTGGGCTTGGGTGACTGCCTTGACCGCCAGCACCGGTTCCCTCTCCTCCAGAGGGGACATCCACCTTTGTCTGACCGACCAGCGTGGCCTCCCTTGGGCTTGGGTGACTGCCTTGATCGCCAGCACCGGTTCCCTCTCCTCCAGAGGGGACATCCACCTTTGTCTGACCGACCAGCGTGGCCTCCCCTGGGCTTGGGTCAGTGCCTTGAGCGCCACTGTTTGTCTGGTCCGTGTTTTCCAACCCTCTTGACAAAAGCCCGACGGCTCGTTTTGAGTCCGTCTTTGCTCGCGACCGCCCTCCGGAGAGGCCCACCCGCGATCTGACCGTGCCCAGGACGAGGCACCCTCCCCGGGCTGGCCAGGGAGGTCTGAGAGCATGGAGCTCCCCAGGCGTGTTTGGTCCGTGTTTTCCGACCCTCTTGACAAAAGCCCGACGGCACGTTTTGAGTCCGTCTTTGCTCGCGACCGCCCTCCGGAGAGGCCCACCCGCGATCTGGCCGTGCCCAGGACGAGGCACCCTCCCTGGGCTGGCCAAGGAGGTCTGAGAGCATGGAGCTCCCAGGCGTGTTTGGATTTCGGGGGTGGGGGATCGCTCTGGAGAACCACCCCGTCCATCCGCCTCCTCTGCCCAGCCGGGGCTCACCCCGGTCGGCCTGGGGTACCTGCCAAGGACACCCTGGAGCTTCCCACCTCCAGAGCTCCATCGCGGTGGAAAGCGAGTTCCCAGCCCGCCCAGTGGGAATCTGAGCGGGCCTCGCCGCGGGCAGAAGAGAGGGTCGGTCCACGGTCGCCCGTGTCCTTCCCCTCCCCATCACCTTGATGGTGGGTATTTGTGTATTCTACTTCCCATACCGGACCTCCAGGAGAGGCTCCCCCCGGCCGCCTCGGCCCACCGGGGTGGACCCAGGCTGGCAGGGAGGGAGCCCCTGCCCGGAGGGTGGAGGACGTGTGCGTGTTTGGCAGGGACCCCAGAAGCCTAGCCGTCGCACGCACACCCACCCCCAGGCGCTCGGACCTCCAGACGGGGTCTGGAACTCGTCCGAGCTCAGGGTTCCGGTGGCCTGAATCTGAATCCCGAGCCCAGAGAAGGTGGCCTGCGGTGGGGGGGGACGGCTCCACGGCCGCCCCCCCCACCTCACCTCGTCGGGCCCCCCGGGCACGGGGGAGGGATCCAGCACCGCGGGAGAATCCGCTTTTGGCCGGGAATGGAGAGCTCTCCCCGGCTTGGGCATACCAGCGCTGAGGGCCTGGTTGTTTCAGTCATGGTGAGAAAAGTCGAAAAACCCGAATCTCCACGGATCCGGCCGTGGGTGGTCTCGTTCGAACCGTCTCGAGACGTACTGTGCACGGTATGAATTTCGCGCGTTTTCGTCGCGTTTCGGCCGAGTTATAAGCGATTTTCCCCCGGCCGCGAGCTAAAATGGCCGCCGCCGGCCGCCATTGGCCAGGACGGAAAAACGCTCGTATCTCGCGAACGGAAAGACCCAGCGCGCTCAAACTCGGGGTGGAAGGACCCCTCCTGGCCCTTGCCCGAACCCGACCGTCGCGGGGCTCCGGGACGCCCCCTCGCGGATCGCTACTCGGCGGGACCCCCGATTTTGAACGGCCGTAACTCCCGTTGTCCCGCGAGGATCGGGGCGGGGGTGGGCTCGTTCGAAAGGCCTCCTCAGGCACCACGATCGACCCGAATTACAGACGGTTTCGCCGGCGTGTCTCCGAGATACGGCCGGTTAAAGTTTCGACTTCGACCGGCTGTAACTCGGGAACCCCGAGGACTTCCGGGGCGGGGCCGGTCTCGTTCGACCCGTCCCGCCGAGCGCTACGCGCGGCCCGAGTTTGGGAATTTTTCGCCTTTCCCTTCCGGAGATATAAGCGAAAAACGGAGAAACGATTTCCCCTGGTCGACCTCCGGGGGTCGCGGGGGCCGAATCTGACCGCGGACGGGAACGGGTGAGCCTTCCCCGGCTTGGCCGAGAGCGGTCGGAGGTCCGACTCCGTTCGGATTTTTGGACTCGGTCTTCCCCTAGGCTCCGAACTTCGAACGGCTGTAACTCCGCGACCGAGCCGCCTAGAGGCACCAAACTCGGGTCGAAGGAGGGGCTCCGGGGGCCCTCCCCGACGAGCCCCGGCCCGAGCTTCTAGCGCCCCCGCGGGCCGAGATACGGGGCCCGAAGGGAAAGGGTGCGCTTCGGAAGGAAGGGTCCCAGAGGCTCGGGACTCCGGGGTCCGAGAGGGCCCCGAGGGACCCCTCGCCACCCCGAAGGACGAGCCGCTGGGACCCGTCCTTTCCGAGATACGGGCAGCTTTGTCCGAAAGTCTCTCGCGCGTAACCGGGCGTATCTCGGGAGCGGGGCCGAGTCGGAGCTCCAAACTCCGGGCCGGGAGAGCTGCCTCGGGGCCCCTTCTGATCCCGCCGTCCCCGGCTCCTGGGACCTTCGGATCCCGAGATACGGCCACTTCCGGTCCAGCTTCGAGCGGCCGTATCTCGGAAACGGAGCCGAGTCGGAGCTCCAAACTCCGGGCTGGGAGAGCTCCCCGGGGGCCCCTTCGAACCCCGCCGTCCCCGGCTCCTGGGACCTTCGGGTTCCGAGATACGGCCACTTCCTGTCCAGCTTCGAGCGGCCGTATCTCGGAAACCGAGCCGACTTGGAGCTCCAAACTCCGGGCGTGGGGAGGTACCCGAGGGCCCCCCGAGACCCCAGAGTATGGAGCCCCGACTCGGCTTGGCCTTGGAGTTATGCCCGGTCAAGGATGGGACTTTGACCGGGTGTATCTCGAAAACCGAGCCGAGTTGGAGCTCCAAACTCCGGGCGTGGGGAGGTACCCGCGGGCCCCCCGAGACCCCAGAGTATGGAGCCCCGACTCGGCTTGACTCCCGAGTTATTAGCTCCGAAACCCCAACGCTAAAACCTACACACCACCCACAGACAGCTCCAGGACACCCGGCCTGGACACCCACCTAGCCGACTCGGAGAACCAGAGCCCCGGGCACGAACCCCCACCATACCACCCCTCCCTACCCGACTCAGAGAACCAGAGCCCCGGACGCACACCCCCACCATACCACCCCTCCCTACCCGACTCGGAGAACCAGAGCCCCGGACGCACACCCCCACCATACCACCCCTCCCTACCCGACTCAGAGAACCAGAGCCAGGGGCCCTGACACGAACCCCCACCACACCACCCCTC
>JBAPCB010000104.1:0-45295 GCA_039654105.1 Coreius guichenoti
ATAGTTACTCCCACCAAAAGAGTCATAGTTACTCTAGCCAAAAGTAGTCCACCATAAGAGAGTCATAGTTACTCCATCCATAAGAGAGTCATAGTTACTACCACCATAAGAGAGTCATAGTTACTCCCACCATAAGAGTGTCAGAGTTACTCCCACCATAAGAGAGTCATAGTTACTCCCACCATAAGAGAGTCATAGTTACTCCCACCATAAGAGTCACAGTTACTCCCACCATAAGAGTCATAGTTACTCCCACCATAAGAGAGTCATAGTTACTCCCTCCATAAGAGTTACAGTTACTCCCACCATAAGAGTTATAGTTACTCCCACCATTATAGAGTCATAGTTACTACCGCCATAAGAGTCATAGTTACTCACACCATAAGAGTGATTGTCACTCCCACCATAAGAGAGTCATGGTTACTCCCATCATGAGAGTCAGTTACTCCCTCCATAAGAGTAATACTTACTCCCACAATAAGAGTCATAGTTACTCCCTCCATAAGAGTTACAGTTACTCCCACCATAAGAGTTATAGTTACTCCCACCATTATAGAGTCATAGTTACTACCGCCATAAGAGTCATAGTTACTCACACCATAAGAGTAATTGTCACTCCCACCATAAGAGAGTCATGGTTACTCCCATCATGAGAGTCAGTTACTCCCTCCATAAGAGTCATAGTTACTCCCACCATAAGAGAGTCATAGTTACTCCCGCCGTAAGTGACTCATAGTTACTCCCGACATAAGAGAGTCATAGTTAGTCCCGCCACAAGAGAGTCATAGTTACTCCCACCATAAGAGAGTTATAGTTACTCCCACCTTTAGAGAGTCATAGTTACTCCCACCATAAAAGAGTCATAGTTACTCCCGCCACAAGAGAGTCATAGTTACTCCCACCATAAGAGAGTTATAGTTACTCCCACCTTTAGAGAGTCATAGTTACTCCCACCATAAGAGAGTCAAAGTTACTCTAGCCAAAAGTAGTCCCACCATTAGAGAGTCATAGTTACTCCCGCCATGAGAGTGTCATAGTTACTCCCGCCACAAGAGAGTCATAGTTACTCCCACCATAAGAGAGTCATAATTACTCTAGCCAAAAGTAGTCCCACCATAAGAGAGTCATAGTTACTCCATCCATAAGAAATTCATAGTTACTACCGCCATAAAAGAGTCATAGTTACTCCCGCCATAAGAGAGTCATAGTTACTCCCGCCATAAGAAAGTCATAGTTACTCCCACCATAACAGAGTTATAGTTACTCCAGCCATAAGAGAGTCATAGATACTCCCGCCATAAGAAAGTCATAGTTACTCCCACCATAAGAGAGTCATAGTTACTCCCACCATAAGTGTCAGTTACTCCCGCCATAAGAGAGTCATAGTTACTCCCGCCGTAAGAGAGTCATAGTTACTCCCGCCATAAGAAAGTCTTAGTTACTCCAACCATAAGAGAGTCATAGTTACTCCCTCCATAAGAGAGTTAGAGTTACTCCCACCATAAGAGAGTCAGAGTTACTCCCACCATAAGAGTGTCAGAGTTACTCCCACCAGAAGAGTCAGTTACTCCCGCCATAAGAGAGTCATAGTTACTTCCGCCATAAGAGAGTCATAGTTACTCCCGCCACAAGAGAGTCATAGTTACTCCCACCATAAGAGTTACAGTTACTCCCACCATAAGAGTTATAGTTACTCCCACCATTATAGAGTCATTGTTACTACCGCCATAAGAGTCATAGTTACTCACACCAAAAGAGTAATTGTCACTCCCACCACAAGAGAGTCATGGTTACTCCCATCATGAGAGTCAGTTACTCCCTCCATAAGAGTAATACTTACTCCCACAATAAGAGTCATAGTTACTCCCTCCATAAGAGTTACAGTTACTCCCACCATAAGAGTTATAGTTACTCCCACCATTATAGAGTCATAGTTACTACCGCCATAAGAGTGATAGTTACTCACACCATAAGAGTAATTGTCACTCCCACCATAAGAGAGTCATGGTTACTCCCATCATGAGAGTCAGTTACTCCCTCCATAAGAGTCATAGTTACTCCCACCATAAGAGAGTCATAGTTACTCCCGCCGTAAGTGTCTCATAGTTACTCCCGACATAAGAGAGTCATAGTTAGTCCCGCCACAAGAGAGTCATAGTTACTCCCACCATAAGAGAGTTATAGTTACTCACACCTTTAGAGAGTCATAGTTACTCCCACCATAAGAGAGTCATAGTTACTCTAGCCAAAAGTAGTCCAACCATAAGAGAGTCATAGTTACTCCCTCCATAAAAGAGTCACTGTTACTCCCACCATAAGAGTTATAGTTACTCCCACCATTAGAGTCATAGTTACTCCCACCATAAGAGTAATAGTTACTCCCACCTTTAGAGAGTCATAGTTACTCCCACCATAAGAGTCATAGTTACTCCCGCCACAAGAGAGTCATAGTTAATCCCACCATAAGAGAGTTATAGTTACTCCCACCTTTAGAGAGTCATAGTTACTCCCACCATAAGAGAGTCATAGTTACTCTAGCCAAAAGTAGTCCCACCATAAGAGAGTCATAGTTACTCCATCCATAAGAAAGTCATAGTTACTCCCACTATAAGAGTCATAGTTACTCCAACCATAAGAGTGTCATAGTTACTCCCAACATAAGAGTGTCATAGTTACTCCCGCCATAAGTCAAATTTACTCACACCATAAGAGTAATAGTTACTCCCTCCATAAGAGTCACTGTTACTCCCACCATAAGAGTCATAGTTACTCCCACCATAAGAGAGTCATAGTTACTACCGCCATAAGTGAGTCATAGTTACTACCGCCATAAGTGAGTCATAGTTACTCCGACCATAAAAGTGTCATAGTTACTCCCGCCATAAGAGTCATAGTTACTCCCACCATAAGAGTGTAATAGTTACTCCCGCCATAAGAGTCATATTTACTCCCTCCATAAGAGTCACAGTTACTCCCACCATAAGAGTTATAGTTACTCTCACCATAAGAGAGTCATAGTTACTACCGCCATAAGAGTCATAGTTAGTCCCACCATAAGAGAGTTATAGTTACTCCCACCATTAGAGAGTCAAAGTTACTCCCACCATAAGAGAGTTATAGTTACTCCAACCTTTAGACAGTCATAGTTACTCCCACCATAAGAGTCATAGTTACTCTAGCCAAAAGTAGTCCCACCATTAGAGAGTCATAGTTACTCCCACCATAAGAGAGTCATAGTTACTCCCGCCATAAGAGAGTCATAGTTACTCCCGCCATAAGAGTCATAGTTACTCCTGCCATAAGAAAGTCATAGTTACTCCCACCATAAGAGTCATAGTTACTCCCACCATAAGTGTGTTACTCCCGCCATAAGAGAGTCATAGTTACTCCCGCCGTAAGAGAATTATATACTCCCGCCATAAGAAAGTCATAGTTACTCCCACCATAAGAGAGTCATAGTTACTCTAGCCAAAAGTAGTCCCACCATAAGAGAGTCATAGTTACTCCATCCATAAGAAATTCATAGTTACTACCGCCATAAAAGAGTCATAGTTACTCCCGCCATAAGAGAGTCATAGTTACTCCCGCCATAAGAAAGTCATAGTTACTCCCACCATAAGAGAGTTATAGTTACTCCCGCCATAAGAGAGTCATAGTTACTCCCGCCATAAGAAAGTCATAGTTACTCCCACCATAAGTGTCAGTTACTCCCGCCATAAGAGAGTCATAGTTACTCCCGCCGTAAGAGAGTCATAGTTACTCCCGCCATAAGAAAGTCATAGTTACTCCCACCATAAGAGTCATAGTTACTCCCACCATAAGTGTCAGTTACTCCCGCCATAAGAGAGTCATAGTTACTCCCGCCATAAGAGAGTCATAGTTACTCCCTCCATAAGAGAGTCATAGTTACTCCCAACATAAGAGTGTCAGAGTTACTCCCACCATAAGAGTCAGTTACTCCTGCCATAAGAGAGTCATAGTTACTCCCGCCACAAGAGAGTCATAGTTACTCCCACCATAAGAGTGTCATAGTTACTCCCACCATTAGAGAGTCAAAGTTACTCCCACCATAAGAGAGTTATAGTTACTCCCACCTTTAGACAGTCATAGTTACTCCCACCATAAGAGAGTCATAGTTACTCTAGCCAAAAGTAGTCCCACCATTAGAGAGTCATAGTTACTCCCACCATAAGAGAGTCATAGTTACTCCCGCCATAAGAGAGTCATACTTACTCCCGCCATAAGAGTCATAGTTACTCCTGCCATAAGAAAGTCATAGTTACTCCCACCATAAGAGTCATAGTTACTCCCACCATAAGTGTGTTACTCCCGCCATAAGAGAGTCATAGTTACTCCCGCCGTAAGAGAATTATATACTCCCGCCATAAGAAAGTCATAGTTACTCCAACCATAAGAGAGTCATAGTTACTCCCTCCATAAGAGAGTCACAGTTACTCCCACAATAAGAGAGTTAGAGTTACTCCCAGCATAAGAGAGACAGAGTTACTCCCACCAGAAGAGTCAGTTACTCCCGCCATAAGAGAGTCATAGTTACTCCCGCCATAAGAGACTCATAGTTACTCCCGCCACAAGAGAGTCATAGTTACTCCCACCATAAGAGTCATAGTTACTCCCTCCATAAGAGTTATAGTTACTCCCACCATTATAGAGTCATAGTTACTCCCACCTTTAGAGAGTCATAATTACTCCCACCATAAGAGAGTCATTGTTACTCTAGCCAAAAGTAGTCCCACCATAAGAGTCATAGTTACTCCATCCATAAAAAAGTCATAGTGACTACCGCCATAAGAGAGTCATAGTTACTCACGCCATAAGAGTAATAGTTACTCCCACCATAAGAGTCATAATTACTCCCTCCATAAGAGAGTCAAAGTTACTCCCACCATAAGAGTCACAGTTACTCCCACCATAAGAGAGTTATAGTTACTCCCGCCAAAAGTAGTAACACCATAAGAGTCATAGTTACTCCATCCATAAGAGAGTCATAGTTACTACCGCCATAAGAGTCATAGTTACTCCCACTATAAGAGAGTCATAGTTACTCCCACCATTATAGAGTCATAGTTACTACCGCCATAAGAGTCATAGTTACTCACACCATAAGAGTAATTGTCACTCCCAAAATAAGAGAGTCATGGTTACTCCCACCATTATAGAGTCATAGTTACTCCCTCCATAAGAGTCAAAGTTACTCCCACCATAAGAGAGTCATAGTTACTCCAGCCGTAAGTGACTCATAGTTACTCACGACTTAAGAGAGTCATAGTTAGTCCCGCCACAAGAGAGTTAGAGTTACTCCCACCATAAGAGTCAGTTACTCCCGCCATAAGAGAGTCATAGTTACTCCAGACACAAGATAGTCATAGTTACTCCCACCATAAGAGTGTCATAGTTACTAACACCATAAGAGAGTCATAGTTACTACCGCCATAAGTGAGTCATAGTTACTCCCACCATAAAAGTGTCATAGTTATTCCCGCCATAAGAGTCACAGTTACTCCCACCATAAGAGTGTCATTATTACTCGAGCATTAAGAGTCATATTTACTCACTCCAAAAGAGTCACAGTTACTCCCACCATAAGAGTTATAGTTACTCCCACCATAAGAGTCATAGTTACTCCATACATAAGAGAGTCATAGTTACTACCGCCATAAGAGAGTTATAGTTACTCCCACCATTAGAGAGTCATAGTTACTCCCACCATAAAAGAGTCATAGTTACTCCCGCCACAAGAGAGTTATAGTTACTCCCACCTTTAGAGAGTCATAGTTACTCCCACCATAAGAGAGTCATATTTACTCTAGCCAAAAGTAGTCCCACCATTAGAGAGTCATAGTTACTCCCGCCATGAGAGTGTCATAGTTACTCCCGCCACAAGAGTCATAGTTACTCCCACCATAAGAGAGTTATAGTTACTCCCACCTTTAGAGAGTCATATTTACTCCCACCATAAGAGAGTCATAGTTACTCTAGCCAAAAGTAGTCCCACCATAAGAGAGTCATAGTTACTCCATTAATAAGAAATTCATAGTTACTACCGCCATAAAAGAGTCATAGTTACTCCCGCCATAAGAGAGTCATAGTTACTCCCGCCATAAGAAAGTCATAGTTACTCCCACCATAAGAGAGTTATAGTTACTCCCGCCATAAGAGAGTCATAGTTACTCCCGCCATAAGAAAGTCATAGTTACTCCCACCATAAGTGTCAGTTACTCCCGCCATAAGAGAGTCATAGTTACTCCCGCCGTAAGAGAGTTATAGTTACTCCCGCCATAAGAAAGTCATAGTTACTCCCACCATAAGAGTCATAGTTACTCCCACCATAAGTGTCAGTTACTCCCGCCATAAGAGAGTCATAGTTACTCCCGCCATAAGAGAGTCATAGTTACTCCCTCCATAAGAGAGTCATAGTTACTCCCAACATAAGAGTGTCAGAGTTACTCCCACCATAAGAGTCAGTTACTCCTGCCATAAGAGAGTCATAGTTACTCCCGCCACAAGAGAGTCATAGTTACTCCCACCATATGAGTGTCATAGTTACTCCCACCATTAGAGTCAAAGTTACTCCCACCATAAGAGAGTTATAGTTACTCCCACCTTTAGACAGTCATAGTTACTCCCACCATAAGAGAGTCATAGTTACTCTAGCCAAAAGTAGTCCCACCATTAGAGAGTCATAGTTACTCCCACCATAAGTGAGTCATAGTTACTCCGACCATAAAAGTGTCATAGTTACTCCCGCCATAAGAGTCATAGTTACTCCCACCATAAGAGTGTAATAGTTACTCCCGCCATAAGAGTCATATTTACTCCCTCCATAAGAGTCACAGTTACTCCCACCATAAGAGTTATAGTTACTCTCACCATAAGAGAGTCATAGTTACTACCGCCATAAGAGTCATAGTTAGTCCCACCATAAGAGAGTTATAGTTACTCCCACCATTAGAGAGTCAAAGTTACTCCCACCATAAGAGAGTTATAGTTACTCCAACCTTTAGACAGTCATAGTTACTCCCACCATAAGAGTCATAGTTACTCTAGCCAAAAGTAGTCCCACCATTAGAGAGTCATAGTTACTCCCACCATAAGAGAGTCATAGTTACTCCCGCCATAAGAGAGTCATAGTTACTCCGGCCATAAGAGTCATAGTTACTCCTGCCATAAGAAAGTCATAGTTACTCCCACCATAAGAGTCATAGTTACTCCCACCATAAGTGTGTTACTCCCGCCATAAGAGAGTCATAGTTACTCCCGCCGTAAGAGAATTATATACTCCCGCCATAAGAAAGTCATAGTTACTCCCACCATAAGAGAGTCATAGTTACTCTAGCCAAAAGTAGTCCCACCATAAGAGAGTCATAGTTACTCCATCCATAAGAAATTCATAGTTACTACCGCCATAAAAGAGTCATAGTTACTCCCGCCATAAGAGAGTCATAGTTACTCCCGCCATAAGAAAGTCATAGTTACTCCCACCATAAGAGAGTTATAGTTACTCCCGCCATAAGAGAGTCATAGTTACTCCCGCCATAAGAAAGTCATAGTTACTCCCACCATAAGTGTCAGTTACTCCCGCCATAAGAGAGTCATAGTTACTCCCGCCGTAAGAGAGTCATAGTTACTCCCGCCATAAGAAAGTCATAGTTACTCCCACCATAAGAGTCATAGTTACTCCCACCATAAGTGTCAGTTACTCCCGCCATAAGAGAGTCATAGTTACTCCCGCCATAAGAGAGTCATAGTTACTCCCTCCATAAGAGAGTCATAGTTACTCCCAACATAAGAGTGTCAGAGTTACTCCCACCATAAGAGTCAGTTACTCCTGCCATAAGAGAGTCATAGTTACTCCCGCCACAAGAGAGTCATAGTTACTCCCACCATAAGAGTGTCATAGTTACTCCCACCATTAGAGAGTCAAAGTTACTCCCACCATAAGAGAGTTATAGTTACTCCCACCTTTAGACAGTCATAGTTACTCCCACCATAAGAGAGTCATAGTTACTCTAGCCAAAAGTAGTCCCACCATTAGAGAGTCATAGTTACTCCCACCATAAGAGAGTCATAGTTACTCCCGCCATAAGAGAGTCATACTTACTCCCGCCATAAGAGTCATAGTTACTCCTGCCATAAGAAAGTCATAGTTACTCCCACCATAAGAGTCATAGTTACTCCCACCATAAGTGTGTTACTCCCGCCATAAGAGAGTCATAGTTACTCCCGCCGTAAGAGAATTATATACTCCCGCCATAAGAAAGTCATAGTTACTCCAACCATAAGAGAGTCATAGTTACTCCCTCCATAAGAGAGTCACAGTTACTCCCACAATAAGAGAGTTAGAGTTACTCCCAGCATAAGAGAGACAGAGTTACTCCCACCAGAAGAGTCAGTTACTCCCGCCATAAGAGAGTCATAGTTACTCCCGCCATAAGAGACTCATAGTTACTCCCGCCACAAGAGAGTCATAGTTACTCCCACCATAAGAGTCATAGTTACTCCCTCCATAAGAGTTATAGTTACTCCCACCATTATAGAGTCATAGTTACTCCCACCTTTAGAGAGTCATAATTACTCCCACCATAAGAGAGTCATTGTTACTCTAGCCAAAAGTAGTCCCACCATAAGAGTCATAGTTACTCCATCCATAAAAAAGTCATAGTGACTACCGCCATAAGAGAGTCATAGTTACTCACGCCATAAGAGTAATAGTTACTCCCACCATAAGAGTCATAATTACTCCCTCCATAAGAGAGTCAAAGTTACTCCCACCATAAGAGTCACAGTTACTCCCACCATAAGAGAGTTATAGTTACTCCCGCCAAAAGTAGTAACACCATAAGAGTCATAGTTACTCCATCCATAAGAGAGTCATAGTTACTACCGCCATAAGAGTCATAGTTACTCCCACTATAAGAGAGTCATAGTTACTCCCACCATTATAGAATCATAGTTACTACCGCCAAAAGAGTCATAGTTACTCACACCATAAGAGTAATTGTCACTCCCAAAATAAGAGAGTCATGGTTACTCCCACCATTATAGAGTCATAGTTACTCCCTCCATAAGAGTCAAAGTTACTCCCACCATAAGAGAGTCATAGTTACTCCAGCCGTAAGTGACTCATAGTTACTCACGACTTAAGAGAGTCATAGTTAGTCCCGCCACAAGAGAGTTAGAGTTACTCCCACCATAAGAGTCAGTTACTCCCGCCATAAGAGAGTCATAGTTACTCCAGACACAAGATAGTCATAGTTACTCCCACCATAAGAGTGTCATAGTTACTAACACCATAAGAGAGTCATAGTTACTACCGCCATAAGTGAGTCATAGTTACTCCCACCATAAAAGTGTCATAGTTATTCCCGCCATAAGAGTCACAGTTACTCCCACCATAAGAGTGTCATTATTACTCGAGCATTAAGAGTCATATTTACTCACTCCAAAAGAGTCACAGTTACTCCCACCATAAGAGTTATAGTTACTCCCACCATAAGAGTCATAGTTACTCCATACATAAGAGAGTCATAGTTACTACCGCCATAAGAGAGTTATAGTTACTCCCACCATTAGAGAGTCATAGTTACTCCCACCATAAAAGAGTCATAGTTACTCCCGCCACAAGAGAGTTATAGTTACTCCCACCTTTAGAGAGTCATAGTTACTCCCACCATAAGAGAGTCATATTTACTCTAGCCAAAAGTAGTCCCACCATTAGAGAGTCATAGTTACTCCCGCCATGAGAGTGTCATAGTTACTCCCGCCACAAGAGTCATAGTTACTCCCACCATAAGAGAGTTATAGTTACTCCCACCTTTAGAGAGTCATATTTACTCCCACCATAAGAGCGTCATAGTTACTCTAGCCAAAAGTAGTCCCACCATAAGAGAGTCATAGTTACTCCATTAATAAGAAATTCATAGTTACTACCGCCATAAAAGAGTCATAGTTACTCCCGCCATAAGAGAGTCATAGTTACTCCCGCCATAAGAAAGTCATAGTTACTCCCACCATAAGAGAGTTATAGTTACTCCCGCCATAAGAGAGTCATAGTTACTCCCGCCATAAGAAAGTCATAGTTACTCCCACCATAAGTGTCAGTTACTCCCGCCATAAGAGAGTCATAGTTACTCCCGCCGTAAGAGAGTTATAGTTACTCCCGCCATAAGAAAGTCATAGTTACTCCCACCATAAGAGTCATAGTTACTCCCACCATAAGTGTCAGTTACTCCCGCCATAAGAGAGTCATAGTTACTCCCGCCATAAGAGAGTCATAGTTACTCCCTCCATAAGAGAGTCATAGTTACTCCCAACATAAGAGTGTCAGAGTTACTCCCACCATAAGAGTCAGTTACTCCTGCCATAAGAGAGTCATAGTTACTCCCGCCACAAGAGAGTCATAGTTACTCCCACCATATGAGTGTCATAGTTACTCCCACCATTAGAGTCAAAGTTACTCCCACCATAAGAGAGTTATAGTTACTCCCACCTTTAGACAGTCATAGTTACTCCCACCATAAGAGAGTCATAGTTACTCTAGCCAAAAGTAGTCCCACCATTAGAGAGTCATAGTTACTCCCACCATAAGAGAGTCATAGTTACTCCCGCCATAAGAGAGTCATAGTTACTCCCGCCATAAGAGTCATAGTTACTCCTGCCATAAGAAAGTCACAGTTACTCCCACCATAAGAGTGTCATTATTACTCGAGCATTAAGAGTCATATTTACTCACTCCAAAAGAGTCACAGTTACTCCCACCATAAGAGTTATAGTTACTCCCACCATAAGAGTCATAGTTACTCCATACATAAGAGAGTCATAGTTACTACCGCCATAAGAGAGTTATAGTTACTCCCACCATTAGAGAGTCATAGTTACTCCCACCATAAAAGAGTCATAGTTACTCCCGCCACAAGAGAGTTATAGTTACTCCCACCTTTAGAGAGTCATAGTTACTCCCACCATAAGAGAGTCATATTTACTCTAGCCAAAAGTAGTCCCACCATTAGAGAGTCATAGTTACTCCCGCCATGAGAGTGTCATAGTTACTCCCGCCACAAGAGTCATAGTTACTCCCACCATAAGAGAGTTATAGTTACTCCCACCTTTAGAGAGTCATATTTACTCCCACCATAAGAGCGTCATAGTTACTCTAGCCAAAAGTAGTCCCACCATAAGAGAGTCATAGTTACTCCATTAATAAGAAATTCATAGTTACTACCGCCATAAAAGAGTCATAGTTACTCCCGCCATAAGAGAGTCATAGTTACTCCCGCCATAAGAAAGTCATAGTTACTCCCACCATAAGAGAGTTATAGTTACTCCCGCCATAAGAGAGTCATAGTTACTCCCGCCATAAGAAAGTCATAGTTACTCCCACCATAAGTGTCAGTTACTCCCGCCATAAGAGAGTCATAGTTACTCCCGCCGTAAGAGAGTTATAGTTACTCCCGCCATAAGAAAGTCATAGTTACTCCCACCATAAGAGTCATAGTTACTCCCACCATAAGTGTCAGTTACTCCCGCCATAAGAGAGTCATAGTTACTCCCGCCATAAGAGAGTCATAGTTACTCCCTCCATAAGAGAGTCATAGTTACTCCCAACATAAGAGTGTCAGAGTTACTCCCACCATAAGAGTCAGTTACTCCTGCCATAAGAGAGTCATAGTTACTCCCGCCACAAGAGAGTCATAGTTACTCCCACCATATGAGTGTCATAGTTACTCCCACCATTAGAGTCAAAGTTACTCCCACCATAAGAGAGTTATAGTTACTCCCACCTTTAGACAGTCATAGTTACTCCCACCATAAGAGAGTCATAGTTACTCTAGCCAAAAGTAGTCCCACCATTAGAGAGTCATAGTTACTCCCACCATAAGAGAGTCATAGTTACTCCCGCCATAAGAGAGTCATAGTTACTCCCGCCATAAGAGTCATAGTTACTCCTGCCATAAGAAAGTCATAGTTACTCCCACCATAAGAGTCATAGTTACTCCCACCATAAGTGTGTTACTCCCGCCATAAGAGAGTCATAGTTACTCCCGCCGTAAGAGAATTATATACTCCCGCCATAAGAAAGTCATAGTTACTCCAACCATAAGAGAGTCATAGTTACTCCCTCCATAAGAGAGTCACAGTTACTCCCACAATAAGAGAGTTAGAGTTACTCCCAGCATAAGAGAGACAGAGTTACTCCCACCAGAAGAGTCAGTTACTCCCACCATAAGAGAGTCATAGTTACTCCAGCCATAAGAGACTCATAGTTACTCCCGCCACAAGAGAGTCATATTTACTCACTCCAAAAGAGTCACAGTTACTCCCACCATAAGAGTTATAGTTACTCCCACCATAAGAGTCATAGTTACTCCATACATAAGAGAGTCATAGTTACTACCGCCATAAGAGTCATAGTTAGTCCCACCACAAGAGAGTCATAGTTACTCCCTCCAAAAGAGAATCACAGTTACTCCCACCATAAGAGAGTTATAGTTACTCCCACCATTAGAGAGTCATAGTTACTCCCACCATAAAAGAGTCATAGTTACTCCCGCCACAAGAGAGTTATAGTTACTCCCACCTTTAGAGAGTCATAGTTACTCACACCATAAGAGAGTCATATTTACTCTAGCCAAAAGTAGTCCCACCATTAGAGAGTCATAGTTACTCCCGCCATGAGAGTGTCATAGTTACTCCCGCCACAAGAGTCATAGTTACTCCCACCATAAGAGAGTTATAGTTACTCCCACCTTTAGAGAGTCATATTTACTCCCACCATAAGAGAGTCATAGTTACTCTAGCCAAAAGTAGTCCCACCATAAGAGAGTCATAGTTACTCCATCCATAAGAAATTCATAGTTACTACCGCCATAAAAGAGTCATAGTTACTCCCGCCATAAGAGAGTCATAGTTACTCCCGCCATAAGAAAGTCATAGTTACTCCCACCATAAGAGAGTTATAGTTACTCCCGCCATAAGAGAGTCATAGTTACTCCCGCCATAAGAAAGTCATAGTTACTCCCACCATAAGTGTCAGTTACTCCCGCCATAAGAGAGTCATAGTTACTCCCGCCATAAGAGAGTCATAGTTACTCCCGCCATAAGAAAGTCATAGTTACTCCCACCATAAGAGTCATAGTTACTCCCACCATAAGTGTCAGTTACTCCCGCCATAAGAGAGTCATAGTTACTCCCGCCATAAGAGAGTCATAGTTACTCCCTCCATAAGAGTCATAGTTACTCCCAACATAAGAGTGTCAGAGTTACTCCCACCATAAGAGTCAGTTACTCCTGCCATAAGAGAGTCATAGTTACTCCCGCCACAAGAGAGTCATAGTTACTCCCACCATAAGAGTCATAGTTACTCCCTCCATAAGAGAGTCAAAGTTACTCCCACCATAAGAGTTATAGTTACTCCCACCATTATAGAGTCATAGTTACTCCCACCTTTAGAGAGTCATAGTTACTCCCACCATAAGAGAGTCATTGTTACTCTAGCCAAAAGTAGTCCCACCATAAGAGTCATAGTTACTCCATCCATAAGAAAGTCATAGTTACTCCCGCCATAAGAGAGTCATAGTTACTCCCGCCGTAAGAGAGTCATATATACTCCCGCCATAAGAAAGTCATAGTTACTCCAACCATAAGAGTCATAGTTACTCCCTCCATAAGAGTCACAGTTACTCCCACCATAAGAGAGACAGAGTTACTCCCACCAGAAGAGTCAGTTACTCCCGCCATAAGAGAGTCATAGTTACTCCCGCCATAAGAGAGTCATAGTTACTCCCACCTTTAGAGAGTCATAGTTACTCCCACCATAAGAGAGTCATAGTTACTCCCTCCATAAAAGAGTCACTGTTACTCCAACCATAAGAGTTATAGTTACTCTCACCATTAGAGTAATAGTTACTCCCACCATAAGAGTAATAGTTACTCCCACCTTTAGAGAGTCATAGTTACTCCCACCATAAGAGAGTCATAGTTACTCCCGCCACAAGAGAGTCATAGTTACTCCCACCAAAAGAGAGTCATAGTTACTCTAGCCAAAAGTAGTCCACCATAAGAGAGTCATAGTTACTCCATCCATAAGAGAGTCATAGTTACTACCGCCATAAGAGAGTCATAGTTACTCCCACCATAAGAGTGTCAGAGTTTCTCCCACCATAAGAGAGTCATAGTTACTCCCACCATAAGAGAGTCAGAGTTACTCCCACCATAAGAGTCACAGTTACTCCCAACATAAGAGTGTCATAGTTACTCCAGCCATAAGTTATATTTAGTAACACTATAAGAGTCATAGTTAGTCCCACCATAAGAGAGTCATAGTTACTCCCTCCATAAGAGAATCACAGTTACTCCCACCATAAGAGAGTTATAGTTACTCACACCATTAGAGAGTCATAATTACTCCCACCATAAAAGAGTCATAGTTACTCCCGCCACAAGAGAGTCATAGTTACTCCCACCATAAGAGAGTTATAGTTACTCCCACCTTTAGAGAGTCGTAGTTACTCCCACCATAAGATAGTCATAGTTACTCTAGCCAAAAGTAGTCCCACCATTAGAGAGTCATAGTCACTCCCGCCATGAGAGTGTCATAGTTACTCCCGCCACAAGAGAGTCATAGTGACTCCCACCATAAGAGAGTCATAGTTACTCTAGCCAAAAGTAGTCCCACCATAAGAGAGTCATAGTTACTCCATCCATAAGAAATTCATAGTTACTACCGCCGTAAAAGAGTCAAAGTTACTCCCGCCATAAGAGAGTCATAGTTACTCCCGCCATAAGAAAGTCATAGTTACTCAAACCATAAGAGAGTTAGTTACTCCAGCCATAAGAGAGTCATAGATACTCCCGCCATAAGAAAGTCATAGTTACTCCCACCATAAGAGAGTCATAGTTACTCCCGCCGTAAGAGAGTCATAGTTACTCCCGCCATAAGAGAGTCACAGTTACTCCCACCATAAGAGAGTCAGAGTTACTAACACCATAAGAGTGTCAGAGTTACTCCCACCAGAAGAGTCAGTTACTCCCGCCATAAAAGAGTCATAGTTACTTCCGCCATAAGAGAGTCATAGTTACTCCCGCCATAAGAAAGTCACAGTTACTCCCACCATAACAGAGTTATAGTTACTCCAGCCATAAGAGAGTCATAGATACTCCCGCCATAAGAAAGTCATAGTTACTCCCACCATAAGAGAGTTATAGTTACTCCAACCATAAGTGTCAGTTACTCCCGCCATAAGAGAGTCATAGTTACTCCCGCCGTAAGAGAGTCATAGTTACTCCCGCCATAAGAAAGTCTTAGTTACTCCCACCATAAGAGAGTTAGAGTTACTCCCACCATAAGAGAGTCAGAGTTACTCCCACCATAAGAGTGTCAGAGTTACTCCCACCAGAAGAGTCAGTTACTCCCGCCATAAGAGAGTCATAGTTACTTCCGCCATAAGAGAGTCATAGTTACTCCCGCCACAAGAGAGTCATAGTTACTCCCACCATAAGAGTTACAGTTACTCCCACCATAAGAGTTATAGTTACTCCCACCATAAGAGTTATAGTTACTCCCACCATTATAGAGTCATAGTTACTACCGCCATAAGAGTCATAGTTACTCACACCATAAGAGTAATTGTCACTCCCACCATAAGAGAGTCATGGTTACTCCCATCATGAGAGTCAGTTACTCCCTCCATAAGAGTCATAGTTACTCCCACCATAAGAGAGTCATAGTTACTCCCGCCGTAAGTGTCTCATAGTTACTCCCGACATAAGAGAGTCATAGTTAGTCCCGCCACAAGAGAGTCATAGTTACTCCCACCATAAGAGAGTTATAGTTACTCCCACCTTTAGAGAGTCATAGTTACTCCCACCATAAGAGAGTCATAGTTACTCTAGCCAAAAGTAGTCCAACCATAAGAGAGTAATAGTTACTCCCTCCATAAAAGAGTCACTGTTACTCCCACCATAAGAGTTATAGTTACTCCCACCATTAGAGTCATAGTTACTCCCACCATAAGAGTAATAGTTACTCCCACCTTTAGAGAGTCATAGTTACTCCCACCACAAGAGTCACAGTTAATCCCACCATAAGAGAGTTATAGTTACTCCCACCTTTAGAGAGTCATAGTTACTCCCACCATAAGAGAGTCATAGTTACTCTAGCCAAAAGTAGTCCCACCATAAGAGAGTAATAGTTACTCCCTCCATAAAAGAGTCACTGTTACTCCCACCATAAGAGTTATAGTTACTCCCACCATTAGAGTCACAGTTAATCCCACCATAAGAGAGTTATAGTTACTCCCACCTTTAGAGAGTCATAGTTACTCCCACCATAAGAGAGTCATAGTTACTCTAGCCAAAAGTAGTCCCACCATAAGAGAGTCATAGTTACTCAATCCATAAGAGTGTCATAGTTACTCGCAACATAAGAGTGTCATAGTTACTCCCGCCATAAATCAAATTTACTCACACCATAAGAGTAATAGTTACTCCCTCCATAAGAGAGTCACTGTTACTCCCACCATAAGAGTCATAGTTACTCCCACCATAAGAGAGTCATAGTTACTACCGCCATAAGTGAGTCATAGTTACTCCGACCATAAAAGTGTCATAGTTACTCCCGCCATAAGAGTCATAGTTACTCCCACCATAAGAGTGTCATAGTTACTCCCGCCATAAGAGTCATATTTACTCCCTCCATAAGAGTCACAGTTACTCCCACCATAAGAGTTATAGTTACTCCCACCATAAGAGAGTCATAGTTACTACCGCCATAAGAGTCATAGTTAGTCCCACCATAAGAGAGTCATAGTTACTCCCTCCAAAAGAGAATCACAGTTACTCCCACCATAAGAGAGTTATAGTTACTCCCACCTTTAGAGAGTCATAGTTACTCCCACTATAAGAGAGTCATAGTTACTCTAGCCAAAAGTAGTCCCACCATTAGAGAGTCATAGTTACTCCCACCATAAGAGAGTCATAGTTACTCCCGCCATAAGAGAGTCATAGTTACTCCCGCCATAAGAGTCATAGTTACTCCTGCCATAAGAAAGTCATAGTTACTCCCACCATAAGAGTCATAGTTACTCCCACCATAAGTGTGTTACTCCCGCCATAAGAGAGTCATAGTTACTCCCGCCGTAAGAGAATTATATACTCCCGCCATAAGAAAGTCATAGTTACTCCAACCATAAGAGAGTCATAGTTACTCCCTCCATAAGAGAGTCACAGTTACTCCCACAATAAGAGAGTTAGTGTTACTCCCAGCATAAGAGAGACAGAGTTACTCCCACCAGAAGAGTCAGTTACTCCCGCCATAAGAGAGTCATAGTTACTCCCGCCACAAGAGAGTCATAGTTACTCCCACCATAAGAGTCATAGTTACTCCCTCCATAAGAGTTATAGTTACTCCCACCATTATAGAGTCATAGTTACTACCGCCATAAGAGTCATAGTTACTCACACCATAAGAGTAATTGTTACTCCCAAAATAAGAGAGTCATAGTGAGTCCCGCCACAAGAGAGTCATAGTTACTCCCACCATAAGAGAGTTATAGTTACTCCCACCTTTAGAGAGTCATAGTTACTCCCACCATAAGAGAGTCATATTTACTCTAGCCAAAAGTAGTCCCACCATTAGAGAGTTATAGTTACTCCCACAATAAGAGTAATAGTTACTCCCTCCATAAGAGTTACAGTTACTCCCACCATAAGAGTTATAGTTACTCCCACCATTATAGAGTCATAGTTACTACTGCCATAAGAGTCATAGTTATTCACACCATAAGAGTAATTGTCACTCCCACCATAAGAGAGTCATGGTTACTCCCATCATGAGAGTCAGTTACTCCCTCCATAAGAGTCATAGTTACTCCCGACATAAGAGAGTCATAGTTAGTCCCGCCACAAGAGAGTCATAGTTACTCCCACCATAACAGAGTTATAGTTACTCCCACCTTTAGAGAGTCATAGTTACTCCCACCATAAGAGAGTCATAGTTACTCTAGCCAAAAGTAGTCCAACCATAAGAGAGTCATAGTTACTCCCTCCATAAAAGAGTCACTGTTACTCCCACCATAAGAGTTATAGTTACTCCCACCATAAGAGTAATAGTTACTCCCACCTTTAGAGAGTCATAGTTACTCCCACCATAAGAGTCATAGTTACTCCCGCCACAAGAGAGTCATAGTTAATCCCACCATAAGAGAGTTATAGTTACTCCCACCTTTAGAGAGTCATAGTTACTCCCACCATAAGAGAGTCATAGTTACTCCATCCATAAGAAAGTCATAGTTACTCCCACCATAAGAGAGTCATAGTTACTCCATCCATAAGAAAGTCATAGTTACTACCGCCATACGAGAGTCATAGTTACTCCCGCCATAAGAGAGTCATAGTTACTCCCGCCATAAGAAAGTCATAGTTACTCCCACCATAAGAGAGTCATAGTTACTCCCGCCATAAGAGAGTCATAGTTACTCCCGCCATAAAAGTCAGTTACACCCGCCATAAGAGAGTCATAGTTACTCCCGCCACAAGAGAGTCATAGTTACTCCAACCATAAGAGTGTCATAGTTACTCCCTCCATAAAAGTTATAGTTACTCCCACCATTATAGAGTAATAGTTACTCCCACCATAAGAGTCATAGTTACTCCCTCCATAAGAGAGTCACAGTTACTCCCACCATAAGAGTTATAGTTACTCCCACCATTATAGAGTCATAGTTACTCCCACCATAAGAGAGTCATAGTTACTCCCACCATAAGAGAGTCATGGTTACTCCCATCATGAGAGTCAGTTACTCCCTCCATAAGAGTCATAGTTACTCCAACCATAAGAGAGTCATAGTCACTCCCGCCGTAAGTGACTCATAGTTACTCCCACCATAAGAGAGTTATAGTTACTCCCACCTTTAGAGAGTCATAGTTACTCCCACCAAAAGAGTAATTGTTACTCCCACCAGAAGAGTTATAGTTACTCCCACCATAAGAGAGTCATAGTTACTCCCACCATAAGAGAGTCATAGTTACTCCCGCCAAAAGTAGTCCCACCATAAGAGTCATAGTTACTCCATCCATAAGAGAGTCATAGTTACTACCGCCATAAGAGTCATAGTTACTCCCACCATAAGAGAGTTATAGTTACTCCCACCTTTAGAGAGTCATAGTTACTCTAGCCAAAAGTAGTCCAACCATGAGAGAGTCATAGTTACTCCATCCATAAGAGTCATAGTTACTCCAACCATAAGAGAGTCATAGTCACTCCCGCCGTAAGTGACTCATAGTTACTCCCACCATAAGAGAGTTATAGTTACTCCCACCTTTAGAGAGTCATAGTTACTCCCACCAAAAGAGTAATTGTTACTCCCACCAGAAGAGTTATAGTTACTCCCACCATAAGAGAGTCATAGTTACTCCAACCATAAGAGAGTCATAGTCACTCCCGCCGTAAGTGACTCATAGTTACTCCCACCATAAGAGAGTTATAGTTACTCCCACCTTTAGAGAGTCATAGTTACTCCCACCAAAAGAGTAATTGTTACTCCCACCAGAAGAGTTATAGTTACTCCCACCATAAGAGAGTCATAGTTACTCCCACCATAAGAGAGTCATAGTTACTCCCGCCAAAAGTAGTCCCACCATAAGAGTCATAGTTACTCCATCCATAAGAGAGTCATAGTTACTCCCACCATAAGAGAGTCAAAGTTACTCCCACCATAAGAGTCACAGTTACTCACACCATAAGAGTGTCATAGTTACTCCCAACATAAGAGAGTTATAGTTACTCCCACCTTTAGAGTCATAGTTACTCCCACCAAAAGAGAGTCATAGTTACTCTAGCCAAAAGTAGTCCACCATAAGAAAGTCATAGTTACTCCATCCATAAGAGAGTCATAGTTACTACCGCCATAAGAGAGTCATAGTTACTCCCACCATAAGAGTGTCAGAGTTACTCCCACCATAAGAGAGTCATAGTTACTCCCACCATAAGAGAGTCAGAGTTACTCCCACCATAAGAGTCACAGTTACTCCCAACATAAGAGTGTCATAGTTACTCCAGCCATAAGAAAGTCATATTTACTAACACCATAAGAGTCATAGTTAGTCCCACCATAAGAGAGTCATAGTTACTCCCTCCATAAGAGAATCACAGTTACTCCCACCATAAGAGAGTTATAGTTATTCCCACCATTAGAGAGTCATAGTTACTCCCACCATAAAAGAGTCATAGTTACTCCCACCTTTAGAGAGTCATAGTTACTCCCACCATAAGAGAGTCATAGTTACTCTAGCCAAAAGTAGTCCCACCATTAGAGAGTCATAGTTACTCCCGCCATGAGAGTGTCATAGTTACTCCCGCCACAAGACAGTCATAGTTACTCCCGCCATAAGAGTCATAGTTACTCCCGCCATAAGAGAGTCATAGTTACTCCCGCCATAAGAGTCATAGTTACTCACGCCATAAGAAAGTCATAGTTACTCCCACCATAAGAGTCATAGTTACTCCGGCCATAAGTGTCAGTTACTCCCGCCATAAGAGAGTCATAGTTACTCCCGCCATAAGAGAGTCATAGTTACTCCCTCCATAAGAGAGTCATAGTTACTCCCACCATAAGAGTGTCAGAGTTACTCACGCCATAAGAGTATTAGTTACTCCCACCATAAGAGTCATAGTTACTCCCTCCATAAAAGTTATAGTTACTCCCACCATTATAGAGTCATAGTTACTCCCACCATAAGAGTCATAGTTACTCCCACCATAAGAGTCATGGTTACTCCCGCCATAAGAGTCATAGGTACTCCCGCCATAAGAGTCATAGTTACTCACACCATAAGAGTAATTGTTACTCCCACCATAAGAGAGTCATGGTTACTCCCATCATGAGAGTCAGATACTTCCTCCATAAGAGTCAAAGTTACTCCCACCATAAGAGAGTCATAGTTACTCCCGCCGTAAGTGACTCATAGTTACTCCCGACTTAAGAGAGTCATAGTTAGTCCCGCCACAAGAGGGTTAGAGTTACTCCCACCATAAGAGAGTCATAGTTACTCCCTCCATAAGAGTCATAGTTACTCCCACCATAAGAGTGTCAGAGTTACTCCCACCATAAGAGAGTCATAGTTACTCACGTCATGAGAGTAATAGTTAATCCCACCATAAGAGTCAGTTACTCCCGACATAAGAGAGTCATAGTTACTCCCGACACAAGATAGTCATAGTTACTCCCACCATAAGAGTGTCATAGTTACTCCCGCCATAAGAGAGTCATAGTTACTCACGTCATGAGAGTAATAGTTAATCCCACCATAAGAGTCAGTTACTCCCGCCATAAGAGAGTCATAGTTACTCCCGCCACAAGAGAGTCATAGTTACTCCCACCATAAGAGTGTCATAGTTACTCACGTCATAAGAGTAATAGTTACTCCCACCATAAGAGTCATAGTTACTCCCTCCATAAGAGAGTCACAGTTACTCCCACCATAAGAGTTATAGTTACTCCCACCATTATAGAGTCATAGTTACTCCCGCCATGAGAGTGTCATAGTTACTCCCGCCATAAGAGTCATAGTTACTCCCACCATTATAGAGTCATAGTTACTCCTGACATAAGAGAGTCATAGTTACTCCCGCCAAAAGAGAGTCATAGTTACTCCCACCAAAAGAGTAATTGTTACTCCCACCAGAAGAGTAATTGTTACTCCCACCAGAAGAGTTATAGTTACTCCCACCATAAGATAGTCATAGTTACTCCCACCATAAGAGAGTCATAGTTAATCCCGCCAAATGTAGTCCCACCATAAGAGTCATAGTTACTCCATCCATAAGAGAGTCATAGTTACTACCGCCATAAGAGTCATAGTTACTCCCACCATAAGAGAGTCATAGTTGCTACCGCCACAAGAGAGTCATAGTTACTCCCACCATAAGAGAGTTATAGTTACTCCCACCTTTAGAGAGTCATAGTTACTCCCGCCACAAGAGTCATAGTTGCTCCCACCATAAGAGAGTTATAGTTACTCCCACCTTTAGAGAGTCATAGTTACTCCCACCATAAGAGAGTCATTGTTACTCTAGCCAAAAGTAGTCCCACCATAAGAGTCATAGTTACTCCATCCATAAGAAAGTCATAGTGACTACTGCCATAAGAGAGTCATAGTTACTCCCACCATAAGAGAGTCATTGTTACTCTAGCCAAAAGTAGTCCCACCATAAGAGTCATAGTTACTCCATCCATAAGAAAGTCATAGTGACTACTGCCATAAGAGAGTCATAGTTACTTTCGCCATAAGAGAGTCATAGTTACTCCCGCCATAAGAAAGTCATAGTTACTCCCGCCATAGGAAAGTCATAGTTACTCCCACCATAAAAGAGTCATAGTTACTCCCGCCATAAGAGAGTCATAGTTACTCCCGCCATAAAAGTCAGTTACTCCCGCCATAAGAGAGTCATAGTTACTCCCGCCACAAGAGAGTCATAGTTACTCCCACCATAAGTGTCATAGTTACTCACGTCATAAGAGTAATAGTTACTCCCACCATAAGAGTCATAGTTACTCCCTCCATAAGAGAGTCACAGTTACTCCCACCATAAGAGTTATAGTTACTCCCACCATTATAGAGTCATAGTTACTCCCACCATAAGAGAGTCATAGTTACTACCGCCATAAGAGTCAGTTACTCCCGCCATGAGAGTGTCATAGTTACTCCCGCCATAAGAGTCATAGTTACTCACACCATAAGAGTAATTGTTACTCCCACCATAAGAGAGTCATAGCCACTCCTGCCGTAAGTGACTCATAGTTACTCCTGACATAAGAGAGTCATAGTTACTCCCGCCAAAAGAGAGTCATAGTTACTCCCACCAAAAGAGTAATTGTTACTCCCACCAGAAGAGTAATTGTTACTCCCACCAGAAGAGTTATAGTTACTCCCACCATAAGATAGTCATAGTTACTCCCACCATAAGAGAGTCATAGTTAATCCCGCCAAATGTAGTCCCACCATAAGAGTCATAGTTACTCCATCCATAAGAGAGTCACAGTTACTACCGCCATAAGAGTCATAGTTACTCCCACCATAAGAGAGTCATAGTTGCTACCGCCACAAGAGAGTCATAGTTACTCCCACCATAAGAGAGTTAAAGTTACTCCCACCTTTAGAGAGTCATAGTTACTAACACAAAAAGAGTCATAGTTACTCTAGCCAAAAGTAGTCCAACCATAAGAGAGTCATAGTTACTACCGCCATAAGAGAGTCATAGTTACTCCCACCATAAGAGTGTCAGAGTTACTCCCGCCATAAGAGTCATAGTTACTCCCACCATAAGAGAGTCAAAGTTACTCCCACCATTAGAGTCACAGTTACTCACACCATAAGAGTGTCATAGTTACTCCCACCATAAGAGAGTTATAGTTACTCCCACCTTTAGAGAGTCATAGTTACTCCCACCAAAAGAGAGTCATAGTTACTCTAGCCAAAAGTAGTCCACCATAAGAGAGTCAGTTACTCCATCCATAAGAGAGTCATAATTACTCCCACCACAAGAGTGTCAGAGTTACTCCCGCCATAAGAGTCATAGTTACTCCCACCATAAGAGAGTCAAAGTTACTCCCACCATAAGAGTCACAGTTACTTACACCATAAGAGTGTCATAGTTACTCCCACCATAAGAGAGTTATAGTTACTCCCACCTTTAGAGAGTCATAGTTACTCCCACCAAAAGAGAGTCATAGTTACTCCCACCAAAAGAGAGTCATAGTTACTCCCACCAAAAGAGAGTCATAGTTACTCTAGCCAAAAGTAGTCCACCATAAGAGAGTCATAGTTACTCCCACCATAAGAGAGTTATAGTTACTCCCACCATAAAAGAGTCATAGTTACTCCCGCCACAAGAGAGTCATAGTTACTCCCACCATAAGAGAGTCATAGTTACTCCCACCTTTAGAGAGTCATAGTTACTCCCACCATAAGAGAGTCAGTTACTCTAGCCAAAAGTAGTCCCACCATTAGAGAGTCATAGTTACTCCCGCCATGAGAGTGTCATAGTTACTCCCGCCACAAGACAGTCATAGTTACTCCCGCCATAAGAGTCATAGTTAATCCCGCCATAAGAGAGTCATAGTTACTCCCGCCGTAAGAGTCATAGTTACTCACGCCATAAGAAAGTCATAGTTACTCCCACCATAAGAGTCATAGTTACTCCCACCATAAGTGTCAGTTAATCCAGCCATAAGAGAGTCATAGTTACTCCCGCCATAAGAGAGTCATAGTTACTCCCTCCATATGAGAGTCATAGTTACTCCCACCATAAGAGTGTCAGAGTTACTCCCACCATAAGAGTCAGTTACTCCCGCCATAAGAGAGTCATAGTTACTCCCGCCACAAGAGAGTCATAGATACTCCCACCATAAGAGTGTCATAGTTACTCCCGCCATAAGAGAGTCATAGTTACTCACGCCATAAGAGTAATAGTTACTCCCACCATAAGAGTCATAGTTACTCCCTCCATAAGAGTTATAGTTACTCCCACCATTATAGAGTCATAGTTACTCCCAAAATAAGAGTAATTGTTACTCCCACCATAAGAGAGTCATAGTTACTCCCACCATGAGAGAGTCAGAGTTACTCCCACCATAAGAGACAGAGTTACTCCCACCATAAGAGAGTCATAGTTACTCCCACCATAAGAGCGTCATAGTCACTCCCGCCGTAAGTGACTCATAGTTACTCCCGACACAAGAGAGTCATAGTTACTCCCACCATAAGACAGTCATAGTTACTCCCACCATAAGAGAGTCATAGTTACTCTAGCCAAAAGTAGTCCAACCATAAGAGAGTCATAGTTACTCCATCCATAAGAGAGTCATAGTTACTCCCGCCATAAGAGAGTCATAGTTACTTCCACCATAAGAGTATCAGAGTTACTCCCGCCATAAAAGTCATAGTTACTCCCAACATAAGAGAGTCATAGTTACTCCCGCCATAAGAGTGTCATAGTTACTCCCGCCATAAGAGTAATAGTTAATCCCACCATAAGAGAGTCATAGTTACTCCCACCATTAGAGAGTCATAGTTACTACCGCCATAAGAGAGTCATAGTTACTCCCACCATAAAAGTGTCATAGTTACTCCCGCCATAAGAGTCATAATTACTCCTGCCATAAGCAAGTCATACTTACTCACACCATAAGAGTAATTTTTACTACCACCACAAGAGAGTCTTAGTTACTCCCACTATAAGAGTCACAGTTACTCCCACCATAAGAGTGTCATAGTTACTCCCACCATAAGAGTGTCATAGTTACTCCCAACATAAGAGTGTCATAGTTACTCCTGCTTAAGTCAAATTTACTCACACCATAAGAGTAATAGTTACTCCCTCCATAAGAGAGTCACTGTTACTCCCACCAGAAGAGTTATAGTTACTCCCACCATTAGAGTCATAGTTACTCCCGACAAAAGCAGTCCCACCATAAGTGTCATAGTTACTCCATCCATAAGAGAGTCATAGTTACTACCGCCATAAGAGAGTCATAGTTACTCCCACCATAAGAGAGTCATAGTTACTCCCACCATAAGAGAGTCATAGTTACTCCCACCATAAGAGAGTCATAGTTACTCCCGCCATAAGAGAGTCATAGTTACTCCTACCATAAGAGAGTTATAGTTACTCCCACCTTTAGAATCATAGTTACTCCCACCATAAGAGAGTCATAGTTACTCTAGCCAAAAGTAGTCCCACCATAAGAGAGTCATAGTTACTCCATCCATAAGAGAGTCATAGTTACTCCATCCATAAGAGAGTCATGGTTACTCCCACCATAAGTAGTCCCACCATAAGAGAGTCAGAGTTACTCCCACATTTAGAGAGTCATAGTTACTCCCACCATAAGAGAGTCATAGTTACTCCCACCATAAGAGAGTCATAGTTACTCCCACCATAAGAGAGTCATAGTTACTCCCACCATAAGAGTGTCAGAGTTACAACCACCATAAGAGTGTCATAGTTACTCCCACCATAAGAGAGTTATAATTAAACCCACCATTAGAGAGTCATAGTTACTAACGCCATAAGAGAGTCATAGTTACTCCCACCATAAAAGTGTCATAGTTACTACCGCCATAAGAGAGTCATAGTTACTCCCGCCATAAGAAAGACATAGTTACTCCAACCATAAGAGAGTCATAGTTACTCCCTCCATAAGAGAGTCACAGTTACTCCCACCATAAGAGAGTTAGAGTTACTCCCACCATAAGAGAGTCAGAGTTACTCCCACCATAAGAGTGTCAGAGTTACTCCCACCAGAAGAGTCAGTTACTCCCGCCATAAGAGAGTCATAGTTACTTCCGCCATAAGAGAGTCATAGTTACTCCCGCCACAAGAGTCATAGTTACTCCCACCATAAGAGTGTCATAGTTACTCACGTCATAAGAGTAATACATACTCCCACAATAAGAGTCATAGTTACTCCCTCCATAAGAGTTACAGTTACTCCCACCATAAGAGTTATAGTTACTCCCACCGTTATAGAGTCATAGTTACTACCGCCATAAGAGTCATAGTTACTCACACCATAAGAGTAATTGTCACTCCCACTATAAGAGAGTCATGGTTACTCCCATCATGAGAGTCAGTTACTACCTCCATAAGAGTCATAGTTACTCCCACCATAAGAGAGTCATAGTTACTCCCGCCGTAAGTGACTCATAGTTACTCCCGACATAAGAGAGTCATAGTTAGTCCCACCACAAAAGAGTCATAGTTACTCCCACCATAAGAGAGTTACAGTTACTCCCACCTTTAGAGAGTCATAGTTACTCCCACCATAAGAGAGTCATAGTTACTACCGCCATAAGAGTCAGTTACTCCCGCCATGAGAGTGTCATAGTTACTCCCGCCATAAGAGTCATAGTTACTCACACCATAAGAGTAATTGTTACTCCCACCATAAGAGAGTCATAGCCACTCCTGCCGTAAGTGACTCATAGTTACTCCTGACATAAGAGAGTCATAGTTACTCCCGCCAAAAGAGAGTCATAGTTACTCCCACCAAAAGAGTAATTGTTACTCCCACCAGAAGAGTAATTGTTACTCCCACCAGAAGAGTTATAGTTACTCCCACCATAAGATAGTCATAGTTACTCCCACCATAAGAGAGTCATAGTTAATCCCGCCAAATGTAGTCCCACCATAAGAGTCATAGTTACTCCATCCATAAGAGAGTCACAGTTACTACCGCCATAAGAGTCATAGTTACTCCCACCATAAGAGAGTCATAGTTGCTACCGCCACAAGAGAGTCATAGTTACTCCCACCATAAGAGAGTTAAAGTTACTCCCACCTTTAGAGAGTCATAGTTACTAACACAAAAAGAGTCATAGTTACTCTAGCCAAAAGTAGTCCAACCATAAGAGAGTCATAGTTACTACCGCCATAAGAGAGTCATAGTTACTCCCACCATAAGAGTGTCAGAGATACTCCCGCCATAAGAGTCATAGTTACTCCCACCATAAGAGAGTCAAAGTTACTCCCACCATAAGAGTCACAGTTACTCACACCATAAGAGTGTCATAGTTACTCCCACCATAAGAGAGTTATAGTTACTCCCACCTTTAGAGAGTCATAGTTACTCCCACCAAAAGAGAGTCATAGTTACTCTAGCCAAAAGTAGTCCACCATAAGAGAGTCAGTTACTCCATCCATAAGAGAGTCATAGTTACTCCCACCACAAGAGTGTCAGAGTTACTCCCGCCATAAGAGTCATAGTTACTCCCACCATAAGAGAGTCAAAGTTACTCCCACCATAAGAGTCACAGTTACTTACACCATAAGAGTGTCATAGTTACTCCCACCATAAGAGAGTTATAGTTACTCCCACCTTTAGAGAGTCATAGTTACTCCCACCAAAAGAGAGTCATAGTTACTCCCACCAAAAGAGAGTCATAGTTACTCCCACCAAAAGAGAGTCATAGTTACTCTAGCCAAAAGTAGTCCACCATAAGAGAGTCATAGTTACTCCCACCATAAGAGAGTTATAGTTACTCCCACCATAAAAGAGTCATAGTTACTCCCGCCACAAGAGAGTCATAGTTACTCCCACCATAAGAGAGTCATAGTTACTCCCACCTTTAGAGAGTCATAGTTACTCCCACCATAAGAGAGTCATAGTTACTCTAGCCAAAAGTAGTCCCACCATTAGAGAGTCATAGTTACTCCCGCCATGAGAGTGTCATAGTTACTCCCGCCACAAGACAGTCATAGTTACTCCCGCCATAAGAGTCATAGTTAATCCCGCCATAAGAGAGTCATAGTTACTCCCGCCGTAAGAGTCATAGTTACTCACGCCATAAGAAAGTCATAGTTACTCCCACCATAAGAGTCATAGTTACTCCCACCATAAGTGTCAGTTAATCCAGCCATAAGAGAGTCATAGTTACTCCCGCCATAAGAGAGTCATAGTTACTCCCTCCATATGAGAGTCATAGTTACTCCCACCATAAGAGTGTCAGAGTTACTCCCACCATAAGAGTCAGTTACTCCCGCCATAAGAGAGTCATAGTTACTCCCGCCACAAGAGAGTCATAGATACTCCCACCATAAGAGTGTCATAGTTACTCCCGCCATAAGAGAGTCATAGTTACTCACGCCATAAGAGTAATAGTTACTCCCACCATAAGAGTCATAGTTACTCCCTCCATAAGAGTTATAGTTACTCCCACCATTATAGAGTCATAGTTACTCCCACCATGAGAAAGTCAGAGTTACTCCCACCATAAGAGACAGAGTTACTCCCACCATAAGAGAGTCATAGTTACTCCCACCATAAGAGCGTCATAGTCACTCCCGCCGTAAGTGACTCATAGTTACTCCCGACACGAGAGTCATAGTTACTCCCACCATAAGACAGTCATAGTTACTCCCACCATAAGAGAGTCATAGTTACTCTAGCCAAAAGTAGTCCAACCATAAGAGAGTCATAGTTACTCCATCCATAAGAGAGTCATAGTTACTCCCGCCATAAGAGAGTCATAGTTACTTCCACCATAAGAGTATCAGAGTTACTCCCGCCATAAAAGTCATAGTTACTCCCAACATAATAGAGTCATAGTTACTCCCGCCATAAGAGTGTCATAGTTACTCCCGCCATAAGAGTAATAGTTAATCCCACCATAAGAGAGTCATAGTTACTCCCACCATTAGAGAGTCATAGTTACTACCGCCATAAGAGAGTCATAGTTACTCCCACCATAAAAGTGTCATAGTTACTCCCGCCATAAGAGAGTCATAATTACTCCTGCCATAAGCAAGTCATACTTACTCACACCATAAGAGTAATTTTTACTACCACCACAAGAGAGTCTTAGTTACTCCCACTATAAGAGTCACAGTTACTCCCACCATAAGAGTGTCATAGTTACTCCCACCATAAGAGTGTCATAGTTACTCCCAACATAAGAGTGTCATAGTTACTCCTGCTTAAGTCAAATTTACTCACACCATAAGAGTAATAGTTACTCCCTCCATAAGAGAGTCACTGTTACTCCCACCAGAAGAGTTATAGTTACTCCCACCATTAGAGTCATAGTTACTCCCGACAAAAGCAGTCCCACCATAAGTGTCATAGTTACTCCATCCATAAGAGAGTCATAGTTACTACCGCCATAAGAGAGTCATAGTTACTCCCACCATAAGAGAGTCATAGTTACTCCCACCATAAGAGAGTCATAGTTACTCCCGCCATAAGAGAGTCATAGTTACTCCTACCATAAGAGAGTTATAGTTACTCCCACCTTTAGAATCATAGTTACTCCCACCATAAGAGAGACATAGTTACTCTAGCCAAAAGTAGTCCCACCATAAGAGAGTCATAGTTACTCCATCCATAAGAGAGTCATAGTTACTCCATCCATAAGAGAGTCATGGTTACTCCCACCATAAGTAGTCCCACCATAAGAGAGTCAGAGTTACTCCCACATTTAGAGAGTCATAGTTACTCCCACCATAAGAGAGTCATAGTTACTCCCACCATAAGAGAGTCATAGTTACTCCCACCATAAGAGAGTCATAGTTACTCCCACCATAAGAGTGTCAGAGTTACAACCACCATAAGAGTGTCATAGTTACTCCCACCATAAGAGAGTTATAATTAAACCCACCATTAGAGAGTCATAGTTACTAACGCCATAAGAGAGTCATAGTTACTCCCACCATAAAAGTGTCATAGTTACTACCGCCATAAGAGAGTCATAGTTACTCCCGCCATAAGAAAGACATAGTTACTCCAACCATAAGAGAGTCATAGTTACTCCCTCCATAAGAGAGTCACAGTTACTCCCACCATAAGAGAGTTAGAGTTACTCCCACCATAAGAGAGTCAGAGTTACTCCCACCATAAGAGTGTCAGAGTTACTCCCACCAGAAGAGTCAGTTACTCCCGCCATAAGAGAGTCATAGTTACTTCCGCCATAAGAGAGTCATAGTTACTCCCGCCACAAGAGTCATAGTTACTCCCACCATAAGAGTGTCATAGTTACTCACGTCATAAGAGTAATACATACTCCCACAATAAGAGTCATAGTTACTCCCTCCATAAGAGTTACAGTTACTCCCACCATAAGAGTTATAGTTACTCCCACCGTTATAGAGTCATAGTTACTACCGCCATAAGAGTCATAGTTACTCACACCATAAGAGTAATTGTCACTCCCACTATAAGAGAGTCATGGTTACTCCCATCATGAGAGTCAGTTACTACCTCCATAAGAGTCATAGTTACTCCCACCATAAGAGAGTCATAGTTACTCCCGCCGTAAGTGACTCATAGTTACTCCCGACATAAGAGAGTCATAGTTAGTCCCACCACAAAAGAGTCATAGTTACTCCCACCATAAGAGAGTTACAGTTACTCCCACCTTTAGAGAGTCATAGTTACTCCCACCATAAGAGAGTCATAGTTACTCTAGCCAAAAGTAGTCCAACCATAAGAGAGTCATAGTTACTCCCTCCATAAAAGAGTCACTGTTACTCCCACCATAAGAGTTATAATTACTCCCACCATTAGAGTCATAGTTACTCCCACCATAAGAGTAATAGTTACTCCCACCTTTAGAGAGTCATAGTTATTCCCACCATAAGAGTCATAGTTACTCCCGCCACAAGAGAGTCATAGTTAATCCCACCATAAGAGGGTTATAGTTACTCCCACCTTTAGAGAGTCATAGTTACTCCCACCATAAGAGAGTCATAGTTACTCTAGCCAAAAGTAGTCCCACCATAAGAGAGTCATAGTTACTCCATCCATAAGAAAGTCATAGTTACTACCGCCATAAGAGAGTCCTAGTTACTCCCGCCATAAGAGAGTCATAGTTACTCCCGCCATAAGAAAGTCATAGTTACTCCTGGCAAAAGTAGTCCCACCATAAGAGTCATAGTTACTACCGCCATAAGAGAGTCATAGTTACTACCGCCATAAGAGTTATAGTTACTCCCACCATAGGAGAGTCATAGTTACTCCCACCATAAGAGAGTCAGAGTTACTCCCACCATAAGAGAGTCATAGTTACTACCACCATAAGAGCCATAGTTAGTCCCACCATAAGAGAGTCATAGTTACTCCCTCCATAAGAGAATCACAGTTACTCCCACCATAAGAGAGTTATAGTTACTCCCACCATTAGAGTCATAGTTACTCCCACCATAAAAGAGTCATAGTTACTCCCGCCACAAGAGTCATAGTTACTCCCACCATAAGAGAGTTATAGTTACTCCCACCTTTAGAGAGTCATAGTTACTCCCACCATAAGAGAGTCATTGTTACTCTAGCCAAAAGTAGTCCCACCATAAGAGTCATAGTTACTCCATCCATAAGAAAGTCATAGTGACTACTGCCATAAGAGAGTCATAGTTACTCCCGCCGTAAGAAAGTCATAGTTACTCCCGCCATAAGAAAGTCATAGTTACTCCCACCATAAGAGAGTCATAGTTACTCCCACCATAAGAGAGTCATAGTTACTCCCGCCATAAAAGTCAGTTACTCCCGCCATAAGAGAGTCATAGTTACTCCAGCCACAAGAGAGTTATAGTTACTCCCACCATAAGAGTGTCATAGTTACTCACGTCATAAGAGTAATAGTTACTCCCACCATAAGAGTCATAGTTACTCCCTCCATAAGAGAGTCACAGTTACTCCCACCATAAGAGTTATAGTTACTCCCACCATTATAGAGTCATGGTTACTCCCACCATAAGAGAGTCATAGTTACTACCGCCATAAGTCAGTTACTCCCGCCATGAGAGTGTCATAGTTACTCCCGCCATAAGAGTCACAGTTACTCACACCATAAGAGTAATTGTTACTCCCACCATAAGAGAGTCATGGTTACTCCCATCATGAGAGTCAGTTACTCCCTCCATAAGAGTCATAGTTACTCCCACCATAAGAGAGTCATAGTTACTCCCGCCACAAGAGAGTCATAGTTAGTCCCACCATAAGAGTCATAGTTACTCCCACCTTTAGAGAGTCATAGTTACTCCCACCAAAAGAGTAATTGTTACTCCCACCAGAAGAGTTATAGTTACTCCCACCATAAAATAGTCATAGTTACTCCCACCATAAGAGAGTCATAGTTACTCCCACCATAAGAGAGTCATAGTTAATCCCGCCAAAAGTAGTCCCACCATAAGAGTCATAGTTACTCCATCCATAAGAGAGTCATAGTTACTACCGCCATAAGAGTCATAGTTACTCCCACCATAAGAGAGTCATAGTTGCTACCGCCACAAGAGAGTCATAGTTACTCCCACCATAAGAGAGTTATAGTTACTCCCACCTTTAGAGAGTCATAGTTACTCCCACCAAAAGAGTCATAGTTACTCTAGCCAAAAGTAGTCCAACCATAAGAGAGTCATAGTTACTCCATCCATAAGAGTCATAGTTACTACCGCCATAAGAGAGTCATAGTTACTCCCACCATAAGAGTGTCATAGTTACTCCCGCCATAAGAGTCATAGTTACTCCCACCATAAGAGAGTCAAAGTTACTCCCACCATAAGAGTCACAGTTACTCACACCATAAGAGTGTCATAGTTACTCCCACCATAAGAGAGTTATAGTTATTCCCACCTTTAAAGAGTCATAGTTACTCCCACCAAAAGAGAGTCATAGTTACTCTAGCCAAAAGTAGTCCACCATAAGAGAGTCATAGTTACTCCATCCATAAGAGAGTCATAGTTACTACCGCCATAAGAGAGTCATAGTTACTACCGCCATAAGAGAGTCATAGTTACTCCCACCATAAGAATGTCAGAGTTACTCCCACCATAAGAGAGTCAGAGTTACTCCCACCATAAGAGTCACAGTTACTCCCAAAATAAGAGTGTCATAGTTACTCCAGCCATAAGAAAGTCATATTTACTAACACCATAAGAGTCATAGTTAGTCCCACCATAAGAGAGTCATAGTTACTCCCTCCATAAAAGAATCACAGTTACTCCCACCATAAGAGAGTCATAGTTACTCCCACCTTTAGAGAGTCATAGTTACTCCCACCATAAGAGAGTCATAGTTACTCTAGCCAAAAGTAGTCCCACCATTAGAGAGTCATAGTTACTCCCGCCATGAGAGTGTCATAGTTACTCCCGCCGTAAGAGTCATAGTTACTCACGCCATAAGAAAGTCATAGTTACTCCCTCCATAAGAGTCAGTTACTCCAGCCATAAGAGAGTCATAGTTACTCCCGCCATAAGAGAGTCATAGTTACTCCCTCCATAAGAGAGTCATAGTTACTCCCACTATAAGAGTGTCAGAGTTACTCCCACCATAAGAGTCAGTTACTCCCGCCATAAGAGAGTCATAGTTACTCCCGCCACAAGAGAGTCATAGTTACTCCCACCATAAGAGTGTCATAGTTACTCCCGCCATAAGAGAGTCATAGTTACTCCCGCCACAAGAGAGTCATAGTTACTCCCACCATAAGAGTGTCATAGTTACTCCTGCCATAAGAGAGTCATAGTTACTCACGCCATAAGAGTAATAGTTACTCCCACCATAAGAGTCATAGTTACTCCCTCCATAAGAGTTATAGTTACTCCCACCATTATAGAGTCATAGTTACTCCCACCATAAGAGTCATAGTTACTACAGCCATAAGAGTCATAGGTACTCCCGCCATGAGAGTGTCATAGTTACTCCCGCCATAAGAGTCATAGTTACTCACACCATAAGAGTAATTGTTACTCCCACCATAAGAGAGTCATGGTTATTCCCATCATGAGAGTCAGAGTTACTCCCTCCATAAAACAGTCATAGTTACTCCCACCATAAGAGAGTCATAGTTACTCCCGCCGTAAGTGAGTCATAGTTATTCCCGGCATAAGAGAGTCATAGTTACTCCCGCCACAAGAGAGTCATAGTTACTCCCACCATAAGAGAGTCATAGTTACTCCCACCATAAGAGAGTCATAGTTACTCCCACCATGAGAGAGTCATAGTTACTCCCACCATAAGAGTCAGAGTTACTCCCACCATAAGAGAGTCATAGTTACTCCCACCATAAGAGAGTCATAGTCACTCCCGCCGTAAGTGACTCATAGTTACTCCCGACACAAGAGAGTCATAGTTACTCCCGCCACAAGAGTCATAGTTACTCCCACCATAAGACAGTCATAGTTACTCCCACCATAAGAGAGTCATAGTTACTCTAGCCAAAAGTAGTCCAACCATAAGAGAGTCATAGTTACTCCATCCATAAGAGAGTCATAGTTACTCCCGCCATAAGAGAGTCATAGTTACTCCAACCATAAGAGTATCAGAGTTACTCCCGCCATAAAAGTCATAGTTACTCCCAACATAAGAGTCATAGTTACTCCCGCCATAAGAGTGTCATAGTTACTCCCGCCATAAGTAGTCCCACCATAAGAGAGTCAGAGTTACTCCCACCTTTAGAGAGTCTTAGTTACTCCTACCATAAGAGAGTCATAGTTACTCCCACCATAAGATTGTCATAGTTACTCCCACCATAAGAGAGTCATAGTTACTCCCACCATTAGAGAGTCATAGTTACTACCGCCATAAGAGTGTCATAGTTACTCACACCATAAAAGTGTCATAGTTACTCCCGCCATAAGAGAGTTATAGTTACTCCTGCCATAAGAAAGTCATACTTACTCACACCATAAGAGTAATTGTTACTACTACCACAAGAGAGTCATAGTTACTCCCACTATAAGAGTCATAGTTATTCCCACCATAAGAGTGTCATAGTTACTCCCACCATAAGAGTGTCATAGTTACTCCCAACATAAGAGTGTCATAGTTACTCCTGCTTAAGTCAAATTTACTCACACCATAAGAGTAATAGTTACTCCCTCCATAAGAGAGTCACTGTTACTCCCACCAGAAGAGTTATAGTTACTCCCACCATTAGAGTCATAGTTACTCCCACCATAAGAGAGTCATAGTTACTCCCGACAAAAGCAGTCCCACCATAAGTGTCATAGTTACTCCATAGATAAGAGAGTCATAGTTACTACCGCCATAAGAGAGTCATAGTTACTCCCACCATAAGAGAGTCATAGTTACTCCCGCCATAAGAAAGTCATAGTTACTCCAACCATAAGAGAATCATAGTTACTCCCTCCATAAGAGAGTCACAGTTACTCCCACCATAACAGTGTCAGAGTTACTCCCACCAGAAGAGTCAGTTACTCCCGCCATAAGAGAGTCATAGTTACTTCCGCCATAAGAGAGTCATAGTTACTCCCGCCACAAGAGTCATAGTTACTCCCACCATAAGAGTGTCATAGTTACTCACGTCATAAGAGTAATACATACTCCCACAATAAGAGTCATAGTTACTCCCTCCATAAGAGTTACAGTTACTCCCACCATAAGAGTTATAGTTACTCCCACCATTATAGAGTCATAGTTACTACCGCCATAAGAGTCATAGTTACTCACACCATAAGAGTAATTGTCACTCCCACCATAAGAGAGTCATGGTTACTCCCATCATGAGAGTCAGTTACTACCTCCATAAGAGTCATAGTTACTCCCACCATAAGAGTCATAGTTACTCCAGCCGTAAGTGACTCATAGTTACTCCCGACATAAGAGAGTCATAGTTAGTCCCACCACAAGAGAGTCATAGTTACTCCCACCATAAGACAGTTATAGTTACTCCCACCTTTAGAGAGTCATAGTTACTCCCACCATAAGAGAGTCATAGTTACTCTAGCCAAAAGTAGTCCAACCATAAGAGAGTCATAGTTACTCCCTCCATAAAAGAGTCACTGTTACTCCCACCATAAGAGTTACAGTTACTCCCACCATTAGAGTCATAGTTACTCCCACCATAAGAGTAATAGTTACTCCCACCTTTAGAGAGTCATAGTTATTCCCACCATAAGAGTCATAGTTACTCCCGCCACAAGAGAGTCATAGTTAATCCCACCATAAGAGAGTTATAGTTACTCCCACCTTTAGAGAGTCATAGTTACTCCCACCATAAGAGAGTCATAGTTACTCTAGCCAAAAGTAGTCCGACCATAAGAGAGTCATAGTTACTCCATCCATAAGAAAGTCATAATTACTACCGCCATAAGAGAGTCATAGTTACTCCCGCCATAAGAGAGTCATAGTTACTCCCGCCATAAGAAAGTCATAGTTACTCCTGGCAAAAGTAGTCCCACCATAAGAGTCATAGTTACTCCATCCATAAGAGAGTCATAGTTACTACCGCCATAAGAGTTATAGTTACTCCCACCATAGGAGAGTCATAGTTACTCCCACCATAAGAGAGTCAGAGTTACTCCCACCATAAGAGTCATAGTTACTACCGCCATAAGAGCCATAGTTAGTCCCACCATAAGAGAGTCACAGTTACTCCCTCCATAAGAGAATCACAGTTACTCCCACCATAAGAGAGTTATAGTTACTCCCACCATCAGTCATAGTTACTCCCACCATAAAAGAGTCATAGTTACTCCCGCCACAAGAGTCATAGTTACTCCCACCATAAGAGAGTTATAGTTACTCCCACCTTTAGAGAGTCATAGTTACTCCCACCAAAAGAGAGTAATAGTTACTCTAGCCAAAAGTAGTCCACCATAAGAGAGTCATAGTTACTCCATCCATAAGAGAGTCATAGTTACTACCGCCATAAGAGAGTCATAGTTACTCCCACCATAAGAGTGTCAGAGTTACTCCCACCATAAGACAGTCATAGTTACTCCCACCATAAGAGAGTCTGAGTTACTCCCACCATAAGAGTCACAGTTACTCCCAAAATGAGAGTGTCATAGTTACTCCCGCCATAAGAAAGTCATAGTTACTCCCACCATAAGAGAGTCATAGTTACTCCCGCCAAAAGAGAGTCATAGTTACTCCCGCCATAAAAGTCAGTTACTCCCGCCATAAGAGAGTCATAGTTACTCCCGCCACAAGAGAGTTATAGTTACTCCCACCATAAGAGTGTCATAGTTACTCACGTCATAAGAGTAATAGTTACTCCCACCATAAGAGTCATAGTTACTCCCTCCATAAGAGAGTCACAGTTACTCCCACCATAAGAGTTATAGTTACTCCCACCATTATAGAGTCATAGTTACTCCCACCATAAGAGAGTCATAGTTACTCCCGCCATGAGAGTGTCATAGTTACTCCCGCCATAAGAGTCATAGTTACTCACACCATAAGAGTAATTGTTACTCCCACCATAAGAGAGTCATGGTTACTCCCATCATGAGAGTCAGTTACTCCCTCCATAAGAGTCATAGTTACTCCTGCCGTAAGTGACTCATAGTTACTCCTGACATAAGAGAGTCATAGTTACTCCCGCCACAAGAGAGTCATAGTTAGTCCCACCATAAGAGTTACAGTTACTCCCACCTTTAGAGAGTCATAGTTACTCCCACCAAAAGAGTAATTGTTACTCCCACCAGAAGAGTTATAGTTACTCCCACCATAAGATAGTCATAGTTACTCCCACCATAACAGAGTCATAGTTAATCCCGCCAAAAGTAGTCCCACCATAAGAGTCATAGTTACTCCATCCATAAGAGAGTCATAGTTACTACCGCCATAAGAGTCATAGTTACTCCCACCATAAGAGAGTCATAGTTGCTACCGCCACAAGAGAGTCATAGTTACTCCCACCATAAGAGAGTTATAGTTACTCCCACCTTTAGAGAGTCATAGTTACTCACACCATAAGAGTGTCATAGTTACTCCCACCATAAGAGAGTTATAGTTATTCCCACCTTTAGAGAGTCATAGTTACTCCCACCAAAAGAGAGTCATAGTTACTCTAGCCAAAAGTAGTCCACCATAAGAGAGTCATAGTTACTCCATCCATAAGAGAGTCATAGTTACTACCGCCATAAGAGAGTCATAGTTACTCCCACCATAAGAGTGTCAGAGTTACTCCCACCATAAGAGAGTCATAGTTACTCCCACCATAAGAGAGTCAGAGTTACTCCCACCATAAGAGTCACAGTTACTCCCAAAATAAGAGTGTCATAGTTACTCCAGCCATAAGAAAGTCATATTTACTAACACCATAAGAGTCATAGTTAGTCCCACCATAAGAGTCATAGTTACTCCCTCCATAAAAGAATCACAGTTACTCCCACCATAAGAGAGTCATAGTTACTCCCACCTTTAGAGAGTCATAGTTACTCCCACCATAAGATTGTCATAGTTACTCCCACCATAAGAGAGTCATAGTTACTCCCACCATTAGAGAGTCATAGTTACTACCGCCATAAGAGAGTCATAGTTACTCCCACCATAAAAGTGTCATAGTTACTCCCGCCATAAGAGAGTCATAGTTACTCCTGCCATAAGAAAGTCATACTTACTCACACCATAAGAGTAATTGTTACTACTACCACAAGAGAGTCATAGTTACTCCCACCATAAGAGTGTCATAGTTACTCCCACCATAAGAGTGTCATAGTTACTCCCAACATAAGAGTGTCATAGTTACTCCCACCAGAAGAGTAATAGTTACTCCCTCCATAAGAGAGTCACTGTTACTCCCACCAGAAGAGTTATAGTTACTCCCACCATTAGAGTCATAGTTACTCCCACCATAAGAGAGTCATAGTTACTCCCGACAAAAGCAGTCCCACCATAAGTGTCATAGTTACTCCATCCATAAGAGTCATAGTTACTACCGCCATAAGAGAGTCATAGTTACTCCCACCATAAGAGAGTCATAGTTACTCCCGCCATAAGAAAGTCATAGTTACTCCAACCATAAGAGAATCATAGTTACTCCCTCCATAGGAGAGTCACAGTTACTCCCACCATAAGAGAGTTAGAGTTACTCCCACCATAACAGTGTCAGAGTTACTCCCACCAGAAGAGTCAGTTACTCCCGCCATAAGAGAGTCATAGTTACTTCCGCCATAAGAGAGTCATAGTTACTCCCGCCACAAGAGTCATAGTTACTCCCACCATAAGAGTGTCATAGTTACTCACGTCATAAGAGTAATACATACTCCCACAATAAGAGTCATAGTTACTCCCTCCATAAGAGTTACAGTTACTCCCACCATAAGAGTTATAGTTACTCCCACCATTATAGAGTCATAGTTACTACCGCCATAAGAGTCATAGTTACTCACACCATAAGAGTAATTGTCACTCCCACCATAAGAGAGTCATGGTTACTCCCATCATGAGAGTCAGTTACTACCTCCATAAGAGTCATAGTTACTCCCACCATAAGAGAGTCATAGTTACTCCAGCCGTAAGTGACTCATAGTTACTCCCGACATAAGAGAGTCATAGTTAGTCCCACCACAAGAGAGTCATAGTTACTCCCACCATAAGAGAGTTATAGTTACTCCCACCTTTAGAGAGTCATAGTTACTCCCACCATAAGAGAGTCATAGTTACTCTAGCCAAAAGTAGTCCAACCATAAGAGAGTCATAGTTACTCCCTCCATAAAAGAGTCACTGTTACTCCCACCATAAGAGTTATAGTTACTCCTACCATTAGAGTCATAGTTACTCCCACCATAAGAGTAATAGTTACTCCCACCTTTAGAGAGTCATAGTTATTCCCACCATAAGAGTCATAGTTACTCCCGCCACAAGAGAGTCATAGTTAATCCCACCATAAGAGAGTTATAGTTACTCCCACCTTTAGAGAGTCATAGTTACTCCCACCATAAGAGAGTCATAGTTACTCTAGCCAAAAGTAGTCCCACCATAAGAGAGTCATAGTTACTCCATCCATAAGAAAGTCATAATTACTACCGCCATAAGAGAGTCATAGTTACTCCCGCCATAAGAGAGTCATAGTTACTCAAGCCATAAGAAAGTCATAGTTACTCCTGGCAAAAGTAGTCCCACCATAAGAGTCATAGTTACTCCATCCATAAGAGAGTCATAGTTACTACCGCCATAAGAGTTATAGTTACTCCCACCATAGGAGAGTCATAGTTACTCCCACCATAAGAGAGTCAGAGTTACTCCCACCATAAGAGTCATAGTTACTACCGCCATAAGAGCCATAGTTAGTCCCACCATAAGAGAGTCACAGTTACTCCCTCCATAAGAGAATCACAGTTACTCCCACCATAAGAGAGTTATAGTTACTCCCACCATCAGAGTCATAGTTACTCCCACCATAAAAGAGTCATAGTTACTCCCGCCACAAGAGTCATAGTTACTCCCACCATAAGAGAGTTATAGTTACTCCCACCTTTAGAGAGTCATAGTTACTCCCACCAAAAGAGAGTAATAGTTACTCTAGCCAAAAGTAGTCCACCATAAGAGTCATAGTTACTCCATCCATAAGAGAGTCATAGTTACTACCGCCATAAGAGAGTCATAGTTACTCCCACCATAAGAGTGTCAGAGTTACTCCCACCATAAGACAGTCATAGTTACTCCCACCATAAGAGAGTCAGAGTTACTCCCACCATAAGAGTCACAGTTACTCCCAAAATAAGAGTGTCATAGTTACTCCCGCCATAAGAAAGTCATAGTTACTCCCACCATAAGAGAGTCATAGTTACTCCCGCCAAAAGAGAGTCATAGTTACTCCCGCCATAAAAGTCAGTTACTCCCGCCATAAGAGAGTCATAGTTACTCCCGCCACAAGAGAGTTATAGTTACTGCCACCATAAGAGTGTCATAGTTACTCACGTCATAAGAGTAATAGTTACTCCCACCATAAGAGTCATAGTTACTCCCTCCATAAGAGAGTCACAGTTACTCCCACCATAAGAGTTATAGTTACTCCCACCATTATAGAGTCATAGTTACTCCCACCATAAGAGAGTCATAGTTACTCCCGCCATGAGAGTGTCATAGTTACTCCCGCCATAAGAGTCATAGTTACTCACACCATAAGAGTAATTGTTACTCCCACCATAAGAGAGTCATGGTTACACCCATCATGAGAGTCAGTTACTCCCTCCATAAGAGTCATAGTTACTCCTGCCGTAAGTGACTCATAGTTACTCCTGACATAAGAGAGTCATAGTTACTCCCGCCACAAGAGAGTCATAGTTAGTCCCACCATAAGAGTTACAGTTACTCCCACCTTTAGAGAGTCATAGTTACTCCCACCAAAAGAGTAATTGTTACTCCCACCAGAAGAGTTATAGTTACTCCCACCATAAGATAGTCATAGTTACTCCCACCATAACAGAGTCATAGTTAATCCCGCCAAAAGTAGTCCCACCATAAGAGTCATAGTTACTCCATCCATAAGAGAGTCATAGTTACTACCGCCATAAGAGTCATAGTTACTCCCACCATAAGAGAGTCATAGTTGCTACCGCCACAAGAGAGTCATAGTTACTCCCACCATAAGAGAGTTATAGTTACTCCCACCTTTAGAGAGTCATAGTTACTCACACCATAAGAGTGTCATAGTTACTCCCACCATAAGAGAGTTATAGTTATTCCCACCTTTAGAGAGTCATAGTTACTCCCACCAAAAGAGAGTCATAGTTACTCTAGCCAAAAGTAGTCCACCATAAGAGAGTCATAGTTACTCCATCCATAAGAGAGTCATAGTTACTACCGCCATAAGAGAGTCATAGTTACTCCCACCATAAGAGTGTCAGAGTTACTCCCACCATAAGAGAGTCATAGTTACTCCCACCATAAGAGAGTCAGAGTTACTCCCACCATAAGAGTCACAGTTACTCCCAAAATAAGAGTGTCATAGTTACTCCAGCCATAAGAAAGTCATATTTACTAACACCATAAGAGTCATAGTTAGTCCCACCATAAGAGTCATAGTTACTCCCTCCATAAAAGAATCACAGTTACTCCCACCATAAGAGAGTCATAGTTACTCTAGCCAAAAGTAGTCCCACCATTAGAGAGTCATAGTTACTCCCGCCATGAGAGTGTCATAGTTAATCCCGCCACAAGACAGTCATAGTTACTCCCGCCATAAGAGTCATAGTTACTCCCGCCATAAGAGAGTCATAGTTACTCCCGCCGTAAGAGTCATAGTTACTCACACCATAAGAAAGTCATAGTTACTCCCACCATAAGAGTCATAGTTACTCCCACCATAAGTGTCAGTTACTCCAGCCATAAGAGAGTCATAGTTACTCCCGCCATAAGAGAGTCATAGTTACTCCCTCCATAAGAGAGTCATAGTTACTCCCACCATAAGAGTGTCAGAGTTACTCCCACCATAAGAGTCAGTTACTCCCGCCATAAGAGAGTCATAGTTACTCCCGCCACAAGAGTCATAGTTACTCCCACCATAAGAGTGTCATAGTTACTCCCGCCATAAGAGAGTCATAGTTACTCACGCAGTAAGAGTAATAGTTACTCCCAACATAAGAGTCATAGTTACTCCCTCCATAAGAGTTATAGTTAGTCCCACCATTATAGAGTCATAGTTACTCCCACCATAAGAGTCATAGTTACTACAGCCATAAGAGTCATAGGTACTCCCGCCATGAGAGTGTCATAGTTACTCCCGCCATAAGAGTCATAGTTACTCACACCATAAGAGTAATTGTTACTCCCACCATAAGAGAGTCATGGTTATTCCCATCATGAGAGTCAGAGTTACTCCCTCCATAAAACAGTCATAGTTACTCCCACCATAAGAGAGTCATAGTTACTCCCGCCGTAAGTGAGTCATAGTTATTCCCGGCATAAGAGAGTCATAGTTACTCCCGCCACAAGAGAGTCATAGTTACTCCCGCCACAAGAGAGTCATAGTTACTCCCACCATGAGAGAGTCATAGTTACTCCCACCATAAGAGTCAGAGTTACTCCCACCATAAGAGAGTCATAGTTACTACCACCATAAGAGTCATAGTTACTCCCACCATAAGTGTCAGTTACTCCAGCCATAAGAGAGTCATAGTTACTCCCGCCATAAGAGAGTCATAGTTACTCCCTCCATAAGAGAGTCATAGTTACTCCCACCATAAGAGTGTCAGAGTTACTCCCACCATAAGAGTCAGTTACTCCCGCCATAAGAGAGTCATAGTTACTCCCGCCACAAGAGTCATAGTTGCTCCCACCATAAGAGTGTCATAGTTACTCCCGCCATAAGAGAGTCATAGTTACTCTAGCCAAAAGTAGTCCAACCATAAGAGAGTCATAGTTACTCCATCCATAAGAGAGTCATAGTTACTCCCGCCATAAGAGAGTCATAGTTACTCCCACCATAAGAGTATCAGAGTTACTCCCGCCATAAAAGTCATAGTTACTCCCGCCATAAGAGTGTCATAGTTACTCCCGCCATAAGTAGTCCCACCATAAGAGAGTCAGAGTTACTCCCACCTTTAGAGAGTCTTAGTTACTCCTACCATAAGAGAGTCATAGTTACTCCCACCATAAGATTGTCATAGTTACTCCCGCCATAAGAGAGTCATAGTTACTCCCACCATTAGAGAGTCATAGTTACTACCGCCATAAGAGAGTCATAGTTACTCCCACCATAAAAGTGTCATAGTTACTCCCGCCATAAGAGAGTCATAGTTACTCCTGCCATAAGAAAGTCATACTTACTCACACCATAAGAGTAATTGTTACTACTACCACAAGAGAGTCATAGTTACTCCCACTATAAGAGTCATAGTTACTCCCACCATAAGAGTGTTATAGTTACTCCCACCATAAGAGTGTCATAGTTACTCCCAACATAAGAGTGTCATAGTTACTCCTGCTTAAGTCAAATTTACTCACACCATAAGAGTAATAGTTACTCCCTCCATAAGAGAGTCACTGTTACTCCCACCAGAAGAGTTATAGTTACTCCCACCATTAGAGTCATAGTTACTCCCACCATAAGAGAGTCATAGTTACTCCCGACAAAAGCAGTCCCACCATAAGTGTCATAGTTACTCCATCCATAAGAGTTACAGTTACTCCCACCTTTAGAGAGTCATAGTTACTCCCACCAAAAGAGTAATTGTTACTCCCACCAGAAGAGTTATAGTTACTCCCACCATAAGATAGTCATAGTTACTCCCACCATAACAGAGTCATAGTTAATCCCGCCAAAAGTAGTCCCACCATAAGAGTCATAGTTACTCCATCCATAAGAGAGTCATAGTTACTACCGCCATAAGAGTCATAGTTACTCCCACCATAAGAGAGTCATAGTTGCTACCGCCACAAGAGAGTCATAGTTACTCCCACCATAAGAGAGTTATAGTTACTCCCACCTTTAGAGAGTCATAGTTACTCACACCATAAGAGTGTCATAGTTACTCCAACCATAAGAGAGTTATAGTTATTCCCACCTTTAGAGAGTCATAGTTACTCCCACCAAAAGAGAGTCATAGTTACTCTAGCCAAAAGTAGTCCACCATAAGAGAGTCATAGTTACTCCATCCATAAGAGAGTCATAGTTACTACCGCCATAAGAGAGTCATAGTTACTCCCACCATAAGAGTGTCAGAGTTACTCCCACCATAAGAGAGTCATAGTTACTCCCACCATAAGAGAGTCAGAGTTACTCCCACCATAAGAGTCACAGTTACTCCCAAAATAAGAGTGTCATAGTTACTCCAGCCATAAGAAAGTCATATTTACTAACACCATAAGAGTCATAGTTAGTCCCACCATAAGAGTCATAGTTACTCCCTCCATAAAAGAATCACAGTTACTCCCACCATAAGAGAGTCATAGTTACTCTAGCCAAAAGTAGTCCCACCATTAGAGAGTCATAGTTACTCCCGCCATGAGAGTGTCATAGTTAATCCCGCCACAAGACAGTCATAGTTACTCCCGCCATAAGAGTCATAGTTACTCCCGCCATAAGAGAGTCATAGTTA